>JAVSBS010009089.1:0-24963 GCA_033124195.1 Coracias cyanogaster | reverse complement strand
GTTTCAACCAGAAATGAACAATAACTTGGTCCAAGTAAATTAACTCCCATCCATGCTTCCAATGGAGTATTGGGATTTGTCTTGCCAGGATGTGTGATGCCTCAAGTCTCTTAAAGTCTCTTCCTGGAAAGCATCTCCTAAATGTTTACAGCTGCCAACATAAAGCCAAATTAGAGAGCTTTAAAGGTATTTAAGTGTTTTGTAAAGCTTTCTCTACATACATATGAAAGAAGCCAAATAAGATGTGTGTGCCTCTGCAGCTCAACCAAAGACACCATCCCAGAGTGCTGCAACGTAAGCCTCAGTGACCTGTCCCCATCATCCCAAGCCTCCTTTCTTGGTGACAAGCCAAGAGTGGCTCTCCTGGCTGGGGTGCAGGTGCAGTAGAAAAAGGCCCCAGAAAGGCCAGGGTTGCCAGCCATCATCTCTTCTGCTCTCCTCATGTCCTTGGCACAGCAAAACAGAGATGGAATTACCAGGGCAGACAAGGAGAGTGGCAGAAACATAAGATACACCAGCAAACCTCTGCTGCAATCCTTTGGGACCACCGTCAGATATTACAACTTCCAGGGGATTCGATCCTAACAGAGAGCAGGGACCAAAGCATCTTCTGTTTGGTCGAGATGACCACAGAAGAGAGTGAGAAGTATTAACGGTGTAACTTCTGACATTTGCTTTCTCCTACAATGAGGAATGGCTGGTTGCAGATAAATGCTTTACACTCACTGTGATACTGCGAATGGCCATATCCAGGCTGCCCTCTATGGAGGTCTATTGTGGGTTACAACTGGCTGTATAGGGAGCCAGAATTGTGGCACATCCTGGATTTTAGGAAGTCTGAGCCATTACTTGCTCCCTTGGAGTCAAGCGCTGGGATAGTCACATTAACTGAGGCGACAAACACAGCTTTTTCAGTCACCCATGGCACAGATGCAGGGAGGTACTCTGTTGCGTTCCTGATTTCTGACAGATTATCCATCTCTGTTTGGACCTACTGAGAGAGGTGAGAAAAAGGGGCAGGCTCCCTCTAAAAGCTGGAGTTGTTCTTTATTCTTAATGTGGAAAGTTACAGGCTGCATCACCAAAAAAAGAAAATCTAGGATTTTAAATCACTTTGCTATTTTTATATTAGCAAGAAAACGATGGCACCAACTTATTATGGTCACATATACCCTTAAGGAACTTATTATCATCATCACAGCACTAACAATAGGTACAACATTTTCAAAGAATGATGTTGGACTTCATAATTTTAATTAAGTATGGAGCACTTTTTTGGGCCAAGAAAAGGCCCCAAAGGATTTTATTTCAGTAGACAGAAACTGCTAACTTACTGTACCAATAATCCAACAGTTTGTAGACAATACTTTCACAGACAGGACCAGGTAGGAAGGTAGGGCTTTATCTTAAGGCACATCTTAAGAAACCTACAGGCTTAAAGCTACACCTGTCTGTCACATTTTTGGTTGCACACATTTAACTCTCACTAATGCTCCTAAGATCTACATGATGTGCAGTCAAGAAAGAAGAACGGTTAATGTAAGCATGCTCCCTCCCAAGATGTTACCCTTTAAGGTTCTCCTGTCTTTTATAGCCACCCAGAGGAAAAAAAACCTTCTTCAAGCTCCTGATTCCTCTCATTCACATTCTCCTTCATGACTTTATTTGTGCAGTCAATTGCTCACCAACGTGAGTAGGAAGGTGGCAGTACAGCCCTGCTTGACCATACCAAAGATAAGGGAGCAAGCACCTGAGGCCATGGAGAGCAGTTTCTCAAGGTGATACCACTGGCAGCAGATATCCACACCTTTTCAAAGGGGTAACATTATGCTGGATCGCATTTTAATCTCACAGACACTATACAAGTGTAAGGAGCTGCAATAATTATTATTATCCTATTATTGTAATTGCTCAAAGGATTTTCTGCTAGTCTCCCATTTAGCACAGTATGTGAAAGGCTGACAAAGAAAATGTGATTAAGGTGTGAAGCTCTGGTGCCTGCCAGCTGTACTAAAGTGCAAAAGATTCCCATCATAAACAGTAACTGAAAAAATGATGGGCTTTCTGGGGCTTTCATCAGGAAATAAAAATACAAGAGTCCTTCAACATCTGTCAGAGACTCAGAGAAGAATGGAGGAAAGCAATCCAATTCATCTGTATAAAATGCCTTTTGTGGTACACCACCACCACTCCCTCCTCCCTTAAAATATTAAAGTATTGACCATGATGGAGTCTAAGGCAGGCTGGGGGGAGTAAGAAATAGAAACAGGCACAACTTTTCTGAGGTTGTATAAGGTTGTAATTTCTTTTCTGTTCATAACCAAGAAACAAATGTTTTATGCTCTGTCCCTTTCCTTCCTTCCCCTGCAGTAGTTAAGCTGATGGCTATTTGTACTATGTTAGAGGAGCTAGTAACATGTGCCAAACCCAGAAGCCACAGCAGCCTGCCCCTAGGTGCGGGGTAGGAAGGGGATGGGTGACTGAGCTGCTGGGATGCCAGCTGCTGTCCCCAGTGCAGCAGCACTTCTCCAGCAGCACAGAGCTCAGGAAGCACCGTGTCCAACGCTTCCACTGGTGGTGCTTCTTGCAGACTGTTTTCACTTTGTCATGAAAAGCTGGGGCATGTAACATTAAAAAGCAGGGCAGGAGAGGAAGATGGCTGATGGGAGAGAGCAGAATTTGTTTCTTCTAAAAGTATGTTTTAGTTTTATGCTCTTCCATGTTTATTAACTCCTACTGTACTCCCCTGGACATGTGGACTAGTCATTACTTCCCCTTCCATACTAAGATTTCAGCATAGCACAACCACGTGTCCACCTTAAGGTTTTTCAAAGTCACATCAGCTCACACTAGCTATAATTCCTAATTCACAAGCACCAGCCACACATTCCTGATGTTTTCAGAAGCAGAGAATTCCCTATGCAGCTAGCAGTGCTGCACGTCAGTCCTTCCTCTGCTCTAAGAAACCTCCTTCCCTAACATTAAATAATGCATAGCTCCTCCTGTACCTTGAACCCCTTCTCCCATCCAGCTGAGATTAAAAGAAGGGCAAACAGAAACTTCAGGCACAAGGTCTCAAACTCATTCAACTCTGTACTAGAGGTAATCTGTCGCTTCTGAGTCTGCAAGGGACTCTGAAGAACTGGAGCATCTCCTGCCTGGGCTCCAAATCATCATACACAATGCCTGGCCAAACCTTGCCAATTATACACTGCACACTTGCATTTGCATTAACTGTGCCTGTTCTTTTTCTGAGTTAGTTATCTAAAAACACCTTGTCATTTCTCAGCTGACTTTAGTAATAACTGTATAATAAATCATTTAAGCAAACCATTTAACGGATGGAGCGGTGGTAAACAAGACGCTGAAAGTACAGCTATTAGTGTACCATAATTAATTGCTGAGGTCTTCTGTTACTATTTCTCCCTGTTTTAATGACTTGGGGTATAAAGAAATAAAAGGTTTGTCCTTTTTTTTCCACCCTCTTTCCATATATGTTGGCTATTCAGAACAGCACAACAGATCATCAAAGACAGCTATGGGAGTACTTCTTGTATTCCTTTATTCAGCCTTTTGCTTTCTGCAAATATTCTTGTGCATTAAATCTCATTCATCATCATGTTTGTGTTCAGGCTGCCATCTCCTTTGACACACAAAGGAGATGAAACCTGGGACTTCCAGAGCTAAATTTGTAATTTTTGGTATCTTAAGCCAACAGCCCAAACTCTCCAGGTGAAAGCAGAGATTCACATCCCCTGTGGGTCACAGGAAGTGAAATACGTGTTAACATACATGACCATTAAGTTGTATTCACAGGTAGATGAGTTTGTGAATACAAGTAACAGGGATTAGCACACATTTGTTAGCACAAACATACTTAATGGCCTTTAAAGATATTTACCAATCTTATATTACTATTGCTTCGAGTCATAATCCCTGCTATGGGAAAATGTTCTTTCTTAGGAGATGGAAAGAACCCACCACTTGTGTCCACTGGAAGTATTTTTTAAGGGAACTTGAAAAAGGCCCCAGTAAGTCCTTATGTGTCTTGCTGTGGCATAAGTCTTGCTACTAGAGTGTCCCACACTGTCCCTCTGCACAGGCAAGACACAGTATCAACTAGCCAGAAGAAACCTTAGAGGGCTCCAGGAACTGCACAACTGTGACAACTGGCTGCAAATCATGCTGACTGCCATTTCTCTAAATTACAGACCAAAACCAAACCCAGCAGGCAGGTTTTTTTTCTGCTTGCCTACTCTGTATGACTTGTACATTCAACACAGATAAAGAGTGTGAGTGACACGTCCAAGTGATACGTTGATGACGTGACAATTTACCTGTGATTCTTTCAGTTTTTAATTCAACACTGGATTTATTTGGAAAAAAAATATGGATTGAATAAAGAAATTAATTGAGGCTGGCTGACTAGCATCTCGTTGGTCAGACTGGGTGATCAAAATGGTCCCATCTAGCCTTAGCACACAATAGTGAACACTATTACATGTTATCAGCTCTCCCATTTATTTTGGTGACCTTTACTTTTTCTTCTTTGAAGCAGTGATGCTTAGAGCCATCAGACAACATTTCATCCCCCAGACAGCTTTCACATCTTTTCTGTATCATCTGTAAGGACTTGTAACTCGGATCACTTCCACATGGCACTACTCCTGACCTGCCAGCCACACACTTCTATGGGGCATATGTAATCCTGCAACGGATGCAGATATATGTCCTCCCAACAAACCAATGCCCTCTTAACGGTCCTTTCTTTGGACATTTGCTTGTGCCTCCAGACAGCAACTCCAACTCATAGCTATATAATAATGCATCACTCGCAGTATTACCATGTTGCTTTTCCCACCCAAGAGAAGCACAGAACAAGGATATTGATTAAAAAAAAAAAAGGACACAAGAAAGCAAGCCTCCTGACCAGTTCTGAACTGGAGGCCACAAAAACAGCTAGACACAGAGACAGTGTTAACAGGGTGTGCAACCAGCCCCAGGAGCCAGCTTCTTACCGGGCCTGTGCTTTCTACTTGGAGGAGAAGTGAGAAAAACTCCTGAATCAGACAAGAACACATGGTTATTGATTTTCAAAGGAAATTATTCTCCCAGTTGCAGTGTTTTTGAAAAGGCCATTCTTAAACACTCTCCTCAGTTTTAACACATGGAAATTACCAAGTCTGGAGGCCTTTATTAGCAAGCCTCTCCAGGACAGATCCACATGGAAAACCTGGAGGAAATCGCTAACACAACATCCTACACAACTCTGCTGAGACTGTGGGTCTGTAAACTCTTGTTCCTTTCCCCCCCATCATCTTAGGTGAGGAAACAAAGGATTAAGTGTACTGATGTGCATGCACTTTTTTAAAATATTACCATTTTTACTTCTGAATTTTACATGAATGTATCTGTGCTTGATAAAGTGTTTTTCATTTACACTCAATAATGTTTTCCAGACCTGAACACAGCTCCATCCAGACACATATCTCACACTAACCAGAAGTGTGAAATACTGTTACTCTACATCAGGAATATTAAAGTAGAACAGGAAGCTTTTGCAGGCAAATCATAGAATGGTCTGGGCTGGAAGGGACGTTCCAAGGTCATGTAGTCCAACCCCCCTGCAGCCAACAGGGACGTCTCTAACTAGATCAGGTTGCTTAGAGGCCCATTGAGCCTGGCCGTGAACATCTCCAGGGATGGGGCATCTACTATGTCTCTGGGCAACCCATTCCAGTGTTCTACCACCCTCACAGTAAAAAAACATCTTCCTAATGTCTCATCTAAATCTACCCTTCTGTAGTTTAAAACCATTGCCCCTTGTCCTAGCACTACATGCCCTTGTAACAGTCCCTCCTTGGCTTTCTTGCAGGCCCTCTTGAGGTACTGGAAGGCCGCAATAAGGTCTCCTCAGAGCCTTCTCTTCTCCAGGCTGAACAACCTCAACTCTCTCAGCCTAATATAATACACTACATTTTGTACTCTCATTGCTCTACAAGATTTTCCTGTCTTTCCTCTGTCTCTGTCTTGAATATGTATCACACAAATCATTTTACCCAAAGAAGAAACAGATCCGACCCTGACATTGAAAAAAAAAACCCACAAAAACATGTGATATCAGTGAAATCTTTAACAAAACAAATGAAGCATAATGCATAACTGTGAAAGAAATTAACACCAGAATATTTTGTACAGTAATTCCTACTAATTTGGTATAATTTCTACTACTAACATATGCATCTTCTTTTGCATCACAGTGCAAAAATGTAAATTCCATATCCATTTAGAAATGCATTTAAAAACCAAGGTAAGCAAAGTGTAGCAGTCTCAATCCTTTTCAGCAATTAACTCTCACTACCTGTGAACTTTTCTAAAACACCTATTTGATAGATACTCATTGGGCATACCCGAATTGTACAAAAAGGTGATGTGCAAATAAAATGAAGTTCAAATTTTATGAGTTTAAGAGAGTACTATGCAAACACACCATAAAAGCAACTGGGGGAGCATGCATGCAGTAATGGCACAGAATCTACCCACAGGGGGTCTGCAAGTGAGAAACAGAGAAACCGTTATGAGTAGCTAAAAGCTGATATATTTTAATATCAGTCTTCAAAAAGTATATAAAGCCTTTCCTCACAAAGAATCTAATAAAAAGCTGGTGAAAAGTCTAAGTGATTTTATTTCTCATGTGCTCTATTTGTATTTACAGAAAAAACCCTGCAGTCACGCTTGTGTTGTCCGTGACTTTAGAATATAAAAAGGTACTGCACAAGACTGCATTTTTCAGGTACAATGGTTGCATATAAATACAACACTGAAATAGCCTGTGGAACACAGGAAAACAATAGCCCAAACGACATTCTTTTAAAATCAGCCATTATGTACCAGGAGTCCAATTTCTAAACATATGGTTTTTTAAAAATAACAGAAGTTAATCAATTTAATACTTTTAAAAATTCAAGCTATGAGACATAAGAATGAGAACCTGTTCACCTTGCAAAAACACTGATTCCTACTATTTCTTCATGGTCACAGGTTTCAGTCCGCAATGCCTGCTCAGGCAGAGCCCCTGTTTAAATCACAGACAGCTCTGCCTGGGATAAAAACTGCAGGACAAGGGCCGCTATTTGAACTGGAATCTGTTAATGTTAGTATAGATGGCCAAAACTCAGCAAGAACAGTAGCTTGTTAATAAGTATCCAGGTACTCCCCCTTGAGACCAATGTAAAGCTTATCTATGATCAGCTTCTTTGGAACCTCTTGAAAAGGAAGGATGGGCTGGGTCTTTACAGTGCATTGCCAAGACAAGGGTTAGGAGTATGAGACACCCCGGTTCCATCTTCTTACTATAAGGAACGAGAAACCCAACAACCAGCTGCAATTATTTGAACAAGTCTGTCAGAGGCTTCATCAGGACTATGGGAAAAAGAACCAGGAAGAATCAAAGTTCTCAGAAGGAAGTAACACTATTGAGACAAGATAGTTGACCCATGCGTTAGAGAATCATAGAATCATTTAGGTTGGAAAAGACCTCTAGGATCATCATGTCCAACCTTCATCCCAACATCTCCCTGACCACTAGACCATGTCTTGAAGCACTACTCATTTTTTGAACACGTCTGGGGATGGTGACTCCACTGCTTCACTGGGCAGCCTATGCCATTGCCTAACCACTCTTTCAGTAAAGAATCTCTTCGTAATATCCAGTCTTAGCCTTCCCTGGTGCAACCTGAGGCCATCACCTCTTGTTCTGTTGTTAGTTACTTGGGAGAAGAGACCAACACCAGCCTCACCACAACCTCCTTTCAGATAGTTGTAGAGAGCAATGAGGTCTCCTCTCAGCCTCCTCTTCTCTCACACAGATAAGGGCAGATTTTCCAAAGTGCTCAGTATTAAGCAGTTCCCATTGGGAAGGCAGGTGCTGCTGAATACTCTGGAAAATACTAGAATGTCTCTGAGGGTTAAAATGTAAGATAGCCTCTCTATTTAACCTGGGTGCCTGAAAATGGACATCGCTGATACAGAATCTTTAAGAGTACTCAACCCATAATTGCACTGACAAAACAACTGAATCCATATAAGAATTGCTAAAAGCCAGTAATATCTTTAAAATAAATAAAAAGTTATGTAAAAACACAAACAAGATAGAAGAAGATAATAAAACATCTGAAAAAATGGTTAAAAGTAAAGCAACACCAAAATGTCCAAATGACACCGTGATCAGGTACTCGAGCAAATTTATTTTCCAAAATTCAGAACAATTATTGATTTATACAGGAATACATTACCCAGTTTGACTTTGCGTCTCAATACATAACTTAGGCAAAGGTATGCCTGCCTAAGTTGCAGAAACACACTTGGTGCTGCACCAATTCAAAACCTTTGTCTCAAGCCAACTACCCAGAGGAATGAAAACCCAGAGAAGAGGCCCATTTTTCCTTTTGATTACGCTGGTGCAATCATACGGAGTTCTTCACTTTTGCACTAGCACAAATTTCACCCTCTTTAACTCAGTCATCTATTATGGAATAAGAACTATGAGAAAAGATTATTTGGTCCAACATGTTTAAACCCAGAGAACTTCACCTGCTCACAATCTGAATTTGCACAACTCCTAGGAGGATCTAAAACCATTAAGAAATCAAAGCAGACGGCTTCCTCTCTCATGAACAAGCAAGTCTCAAAACAATGAAGACCTAAAAATGAAATGTATGAGCTATTTTGACTAGCACACAAACATAGATTGGAATGATAAAGCTGAAGTTAATCCATTTAATTTACTTGTTGAAGTGCCTTGTCCTGTACACGAAGTATTGCACTTGCGCTGGCTTCTGCAGCCGGAATCAAGAAACAAAACCCTTGTTATTAATCCCCTGAAATGAAGATGAAATTATTTCTGTAACCTATAATAAAGCTTTTGAGTTTACAGTTTTAGCCAGTCCAGTAACATGCTAGGACAAAAGCTTTATTTCATGCATGTTCTGAATTTTCACTAAAGAAATCTGACTATATTCCAGCAAAGGCCCGTCATTTATTTTCCCAACAATAACCTTGAAAATTAAATCGACTCTGATGGATTGGAGCTATTGATGGTTGATTTTCTCTCTGCTGTACAGCTATTTACAAGTATCACATTTAGAGCTATGGAACTCTTTGAATATAGATCTTCTTACGTCTTAAAAATATACAGAATCCTTTCAGCAAATGACATCCAAGTACACACATATTCTTTGATTCCATCAGCAAGTGCTAACAATAGAAAATTTTAGATAAATTTTTTAAAGTAATTGAGGTCTAGATTGACATAAACTCTATGTATTAAAGTAAAACACTCACTTCAAATGTTTTTTTGTAATCAGCCCCATTTTAGGAGGGTCCAATTTAATCCAATTCCATTTTTCTAGCCAAATGGCACACTATTTGCTTTTGCAGTTCAAACCTGACTGTATGGTACTCCTTTATGGTAAGTCTCAATATCCTCCAAACTGGATCCTCGGAAATACTGTACTGCTCTTGATAGCAAAATACCATTCAGCTGTATGAAACCTCACTTTCTAAATAAAGAACACCATGGTTTTAAATGACACTGATTATTAAACTAAGGTTACACTCCTATTGCTAAATTGAGTTGTAATTATGAAGCAGAATTAATAACCAAATTTAATGAAAATCCCATTATGGTGAAGCTTAGCAAATCAAAGCTGAAACTGCTGTAAGTAAAATGACAGACAGTCACAATATAAAGGCAATACTACATGTGAGTCTATTTCCTCAGCTTTGGGGATGTCTCAGCAGAGAAGGTAACTCCAAAATGACATTGCCTCTCCCCTCACTAGCAAGAACAGACCCAGAGACAGACCCACAGAGAAGTCAGGGTGACAAGGGATGTTCTCGTCTGTCCTCAGGGCTGACCCTGACCTTGGTGGACCTCACCCAGAAACTACATTCATGCTGGTGAGGCAAAATCAGGCCCTTCAATTTCAGGTCATCAACCTTGCATGAGTCCGGAGGGCATAACAGTGAAAGAGTCTAACTCTTGGAAAAACAGTAAAGTTATTCAAAGATAGCAAATTTTTAATTCCAGGGGGCTTTTCTTCTTGTCCATGTGGCACATAATAAACGAAGTTGTATATTTGGGGGTTTTGTATCCACCGGGATTAAAATCTAGTGAGAAATGAATTGTGCACAAGATGAAACAAGAAGAGTGTCTGATTTACCCCAAATTACACTTATTAGGAATATATTCATCTCCAAATACACATGAAGTCAAACAGATTCAAAGGGAAAACCTTCACTCTTAGTATGAAACACTGATCAAAGACTTGAATTGATCTCTTTTCTTCCCCATTTAGCCTAATCCTGTACATGAACTGCAAGACTGGTTATACATTAAGGATTTTTGAAACTTCAACAGAAAAATTATCAACCGCAAGAGCTGGAAGGCAAATAGTTCTTTGTAAAATTACAGAGCTGCCTCTCGGAAGTATGCAAGCTGGTTTAATGTTGACTGTGTTACTGAGATATACTAATGTAATATAGATGGCACATAGAATGGAGAAAATTATTTTGCATTCAGTTAAAGAATAAATATATACAATCCTCTCCAAAAATCAATGCATTGCTCCAACATCTGAAATCAAGCTGAAGGTAGGTTTCTAATCATGAGCAAAATTTCCTGCTTATAATGTACAAACCAATGTATGCCAATAGTCAAATGTTTCAGCTCTGGTGTATTGTGTCCTGATGAGTAAGAATCTAGTACTATTCATGTTTTGCAATAATTTCAGCTCTCTCTGTCAGTAAGAGAGATTCTCTGAATAATGTATGCAGTGCAAAAGAAATGAAGAGTTTAAATACAACAAGCAAATAGGAAGGAGAAAGAAAGAGAACTATCTCCAAATTGATACAGATCAGATCAATTTTGCAAACTTACAACAGAGTCTGTCTACTTAAGCAACCTGTTTCATAAGCATTCACAATTGAAAAAAAAAACAACCTAATGTTCTGGGCCTGTTTAAAGAAAACAAAAACACGTAAGATAACCATTAGAAGATAAATATTAAATTGGATATACAAAATTATTGTAGTTCCAAAAGTATTCCTGGGTGAACATTTGGATATATACTTTTATTTACTAAAAAGAAAAAAATATTCAAGTTTTTCCAATGCTGCAGTGAGTTACCGGCTAATATGCCATGCATAATCCCTTGAAATAGTCTGTTTACTGTCCCTAACACATGCAAGGGGCCAGACCCTGAATCTTCACAAGTAACCTCTGCAGCAAATGGAAACAGAAATAGAGGTAACTGGTCATGCCTCAGAGCTTTATGCTTGAACTCACATGAATATTCATTTCAGTCCAGCAGCTCCAAGGCTTTTGTACTGTATATCTGGGGACGTGTGCAGTGAGTAATTTCTACACAAATAGCAAGATCCAAAGCCACTGTTTCACAGCAGTTCAGCAAAGAGTTATCATTTCATATTGCCATGAAATCACTTAATTCAGAGCTGATGGTGGGGGTTCTTTAATTAGGTTAGAAAATCTAACACATCTGCACTTTAGAAGCCTCTATCAAGCCAGCAAATTCAATCACATGGAAGCCGGTGTCCTCCAGCTATCAGACAATTGATTTTTGCAGGATTCTGCTCATATTTAGCTTAAGGGACATGTGATACGTTCATTCAGTTGTCAGTTTGCCTATGTTTCATTAGGAAAAGATCTGTTGTTCAAAGAATATTCTTCAGTATTAAAATGTTTAAAAAAGCAGCAGCAGTCAGATTATTGGCATGAGACTGCAAAATGTGAAACAAACACAAACTTGGACCAACACAAAAATACACATTGTTTTAAGTGGAAAGTACAAACCTAAATAAGGCCTACAAGATTATTCCTATTTAACACAGATATGTATAGAATTATATGAGCATAAACACACATTTACTTTCCCCCTCTTTCTCTGCCTCTCCCCATACTGTAAAGATTCATCATCTCAGTCATTAAACTCTTCAGAACTGAAACTGGGTTAATTTTTTTTTTTTAAAGGATCAGGTTACAAATCATTGTTTCTATAAATGACAGCAAGTGGACAGGTTTTCCTCAGTTAAAACAATACACGGTAAACATAAACTAAGTGAGAGAGAAGAATCTGCTGCGAACAGTCTAAATGAGGAAAGTTTTGGGTAAACCTTTTTTGAATCTATGGTTTTAGTCTTACATAGAGAAGTGGTTCAATTTTAGACAATTTTTAATTTATGCAAATCAGAATTAATTCACTACTGTTCGAACAGCAATACTGTGCAATACTCTTAATCCAAAAAATAACAATAGCCTCAAAAACTATTTGGTAGAACCGGATGCGTAGGCAGAATCTAAAATAATTGACTTCACCTATAATTATGTAATTCAATATAAAAAAATTTCAGTCCCCTCCTCTTTCACTAAAAATGAAAGTTTAAAAAAGCTATGTGTCATTTGTCTTCATAGAATATATAATCAGTGCCTACAAATGTTGACATGCATTGTAATATTTTCTCAATGAACTACACCTGCATAGATGTGACTCCTTCCGTTTCAAAGTATCTTTTTAAATGTTTTCTCCTTATGGAATTTGATATTGATTTTCACGCTAAACACCACTAATACATTGCTTAATATAGAATTCACACTTAATAGGACATCAATCTTTCCTGCATAAAATGAATGGAACCATTTTGGCAGCTCATCAGCTTTTCCTGTTAAATAAGGTGGCAAGGTCATCTGAAACTTGCGAGCACCAAAGACTTGTAGAAATGAATTTAGCAATCATTCAATAAATTATACCTGAGAACTGCACAGTACATTTTATGTTTACATATTAAAAAGTGCCAGAGAGATGCCTGTGAGAAAACAGAGAGAAACACAGTACTTATTTTAAAGGTACAATGAAGAGTAAGACCTTCTCCAGTATGTTTCTATTTTAAACTCGCTCAGCAATGTTGCTCAGGGCATCTACTTCCAGAGGCGATTCACTCTTGAATGAAGAGGAGGGATTTGAAAACTTAAGGGCCACAGAGGAAAACCTACAGAACCCTGAAATACGGACATCAAAGTAGAAACGCTACTACTGTCTTCAGCTGTGCCACACTATATTACACTGTCTTACATAATAACATATATTCCTTTTTATAAGCCTGGAATACATGAATAGAAATAACTCTTTGCCACTTTCAAAGATTAAGCAGTATCCAGCATGTGTTTTAACCAAAGCTAAAGACCCTGAGGTGACCTGAAATGTAGGAAGTTCAGCTAATTATACTCTGCTTAAAAAGAAGCAACCAAACAAACAACAACAAAAAAAAACCACACGAGAAAAGCCCCACAAGTAAATGTTCTCTCATTTGGAAGCGGCATTTCTTTTTCCATTTTCCTCTCATGGTATGTGTGCATCTGTATGTGTGCAGGTGTGTGCGTGTATAAAATATATAGTAGGAAGAGGATATTTGTTCCAGTTGAGGTGGTCTGTGAAATCAAGTAGATCAGATACTAACTTGATTTGGCACCAATGTATGGATGCATAGGGACATATCCACAGGATGTATGCATTACGAGATGGTAAGAGACATTTACAACCTAGAATATAAGAGCAGGGCTGCCTCAAGTGACATCACCAGATCAACTGCAGCGTCAACCAACTCAGATATATTATCCTGCACACCACTGCTTCCCTGTCTCCTTTCCAGCCATTAGAAGAGCATTTGTGAGCACAAATATTATCGTATATTATCAAATACACGCAAGGCATGCCATACCCAAAGGCGAACAAGAGTAACTGTGGAGTTTATGGACTCATCAAAACATTCATAATTTTTCTTTACAACAACAAAATTCATCTCCATAGAAACTGGGAAGCAAGAAACTACAGTAATAACACTAAAGTAAATGTCACATCAGGTTAGGCAGCAGAAGGCAGAAGAGGGGATTTTGCTCCAGTTAGAAACTACCAAGGATTGCTGCCGCTTTTGCTTTTCTGCAAAGGACATCTGTACTGAAGACAGACTTACTGATGTATTTGCAATGCTAGATAATGATGTGGTTTCCTGTTATTTTCACTGCAATTTACCCGTAAGGTGGTCAGATCAATGGCATGTTTACTTACAGGCATTTGTTACAGCAAAGCTGTTGGCTGTTTCAATGTTGTCTACATGAGGAACCAAATTAAAAGGTGCTTCAGATGCATTGGGGCTGGTGTTATGAAGAAAAATTGCTAATCGAAAAGCAGTATATTCCTGATCTGTGTTCCTGATGAAGAGACCACCTACAAAAAGACAGAAAAAAGAAAAGCGAAAAGCAAAAGAAGCAGGGTGAATTATTTACAAGCTAGTTACTATCTTGTAACACTAAACAACTGCCTCTCTCAAAGCTGCACAGTAAGGCAAGTCCTAAGACTTTAATGGATAAGGAACTAATCATATTCGTAATCACAACCGCTGCCTTTAAATCACTGTCCTCAATCGATTTTAACCTTCCTGATGTATTCACGCTTCTTTTCTGACTTCTCAGTTTCGAGCCATTCATACATAAATACCCAGATTTGTCATGATTACAGTGACCTTTGAAAGTGTTTAGCCTCCATCTCCCCGATACCGAACACACTGGTAAATCAGCTACTCAACAGCCTCTTACATGAAGTGGCTGGCTGATTAAGGGGAAAGATGCTTTCCGGATTGAAAAAATAAAATACCGACTCCACGTATGCTAATCTGCACTGACCAGGAATATAATGAACTTTGCTCTTCCGCAGCCATGTGCGGGCAGGGAGCAGCTCAGCCTTATTAGCAGCATCTTTACAAGTCCACGAGAAATGATGCAGTGATGGAGCCGAGCTGGAAAGAATTCAGATAACTGCGTCCCATCCTAAACACGTCCGAAAAGAGGGAAGCATGAGGCGATGGGAAAGGGGCGAGGATGGGGCACAGGACTACAGGTAGAGACCTACAAAATCCTAAACTTTCCAACTATGAGAAGGGAAAGAAGCGTAGCTCTGTCTTTCACTCCCCACCCGCGCCGGCTCCCGCACCCTCCGATGCGCCCAGCTCGCCATCCCTCCGGAGCCAGGCGCCAGCGGGGGATGCTGGAGAGGGCTGGAGCTGCCCAGCGCCGAGCCCCTTCCTCCCGCACCGATCCTACACACCCCGGAGCTGGAACGAGTTCTGCCAGAGACAAGCATCCTCCCGACCGCAGGCACACACGGAGGCACCGATACACCAATACCCGCGGATTTTTGGTGAAGGCAGGCAAACGGGATGAGCGGCGGGGGAGAAATCCGCACGCTGCCTTCCGAGCCTCCTGTCCAACTCACTTTGGGGAGGACCGAACCCCTGGGCACACGCACGCAGCCCAGTGCAGCGCTTACCTATTTGCACACTGCTAGGAAAAGCTCCCATTGCTAGTCCCCAAAAGCCAGAAAACAACAAGAGAAGCTGTCTGCAAATTATCCTCATCTTCTCTTTCGCCTCTCTGTCTCGCCTTCTCCCGCTCGCTCGCTCGCTGCTGCTCAGAGAGGCATTGAGGACGAGGTGGCTACAAACAAAACCAAGAATTTAAAAAAAAAAAAAAAAAAAAAGAGGGAAAGATACATTCCTGATCTGTTAGAAATGTAATTGTTCGATAGTGCCCGGAAATAAAATCTACCTCCAAAATGACATAAATGTGCATAAGAAATAATGGGGTAAACCTTCAGGAAGAATCTTCATGCTGACCATCCCAAAAGTACTGCTTAGCAGCGCCTATAGCAAATCAACAACGTAGCCTGAAAGACAGCAATCAGCCTAAACAGTCATCTCGTCATGGCCAGGACAAAGGTACTCAGTGCAAGAAGGGCAAGAAACCTTGTTAAAATAAGTATATAATTCTTTGCTGTAGCAAATTTCTGGTAGGTAGAGAGGCAAGAAGAACTGGAAGAGTACAAAGTATCTGCTGTTGTAGTTATGCTTGGGCTGTAACAGTTGTCAGCAGCCTGGGGAATGCTCTAATCCTTCCTACTTAGTGGCCCAGAGAACTACAGTCATCCTCACCACCCTACCCTAGGGTGCTGTAGTCACTTCCTCCATTAAGACTGGCAGTTATAGGTGGTGAGCTGTTTCATCCTGGTTCACCTATTTTGTGTTTACTCTCAGCCCTGTATCTGGTGTCTCCTTTCTGCCTGAGGAGCACAACGAATTCAGAAACCTGGAAAATCGTTGCCTTTGGAATGGTTACGTATATTCAGTGAAACGCTATGAAGAACTGTATAATGCAGCTAAAGTGGCATCTAGTAATCTTGCTCTGACTAGTCTTACTGAAAACTTCTCTTTGTAGTCCAAGAAGGTTTTGTTATGCAACAAAGGTACATCAAAGAGATGCCACCTTTACCTGATGCTACTCATAGTTCTGATAGTGAAATGTCAGCCATTAAGAAAACTTGACAGACTTCACAACCATAAAGCCACTGCTCAAAACACTTAGAAAAGATGCAATTTTATATTAAGTCTTGCTTGTATTCAGAAAATTACCAGATTTTTCTGTCAGAAAGCTTTTTTTTTTAACTTGAAAAGGCCTGATTTGAAATTTTTAAAATATAATTTATTGAAAAAAATGGTAGCTATATTAACTTCATTTAAAAAAAGGATTGTCAACACTTGCTTAAATCAAACAGAATTCAGGAAGATACTGTGCAAGCTTCCCACACAGTTTCACCAATTGATTTCAATTCTAGCTTGAAAAACACCTGCTATTTCAGCCCTGGGCCCCTCCTTCCATAGTATTTTTATGGCTTAGACAGATATACACCACATTTAGAATCAAGTCCTCTTTTCTAGAAAGCACGACTTATGTTGATTCTCATGAATCATGACTAGAGGGCTGCAGAAAGGTTCAGGAAAAGATTGTAGTTGGTTTTCAGTTGTTAATAATATTCACATACAGACTCTCATGATCTTTCAGTGTCATCTGGGTGGTGTGTAATTTCAAATTAACCCTGAAAAAATAATGGTTGTACACTGGTTTCACAAACCCTGCATACTGCAGTGCATGAAGGTCATAACTAAAGGAATGCCTTATAGTATTATACCCACTTACATGAATTAGAGGCTCCTTATGTTCTTGCACTGCTTATTTAGGCTATTCTCTAGATGAAAGAGTTTGAATTATACAGCAGGATTTTAACAATACACACAGCCTTATAGAGCCTTCTGGACTAAAGTTACTGAAACCCAACACGCATTTGTCATATTTTCATGTCCACATTAGCTGCTGTGATTTTTTTTTCTCAGTAACACTTCAGTAAATTACTAATTCTGCACACAACCATGGATATATGAGATGCAGCACTCACTTGCCTAATGCAGAATGTATATACCTAGAATAGGCTACAAATTCAGGTAGACATCTAAACCTTTAAGCCTACAGAAGAGAATGTAGTTGCTTTAATGTACAGTAAATAAGAGACTTAGACTGGGGCCACTAGAAAAGGGCCAGCTATGTAGCATCGTTATTCATCAATCTTGCAGTAGGGATAAAGGTATAGCGGCAAAGAAACTTCACAGTTGCTCAAGGTATAGTAGCAAATTAGCACCAGTACCATTTGTAACATAGGTGAGTGCTGACACCATTGCTGCTCACAACAGAGAGTTGGGGCATAGAAAGAATTCTTTTCTCCTGTTGACTACAAAGAAGCTTACTTAATTTAGACTTCAAGCTGTATGAGATTCAGCAAACATTGTTTTGAACAAAATGCTTTCAGCAGACTTAACAATAAACCTTAGTAGCAATGTGCTTGATGTGCTCTCGCATTTAATATACTATAGAAAAATCACACCTCATAAAATTATGACTCATTCCTAACACTTTACTGATAAGTGACTCAGTGAGACTGACTTTGAACAGATGCAAAAATTTTAATTAGTACTTAGCTCTTTAAAACATATTTTAGAACTTGAAATTGAGCCATGGATGGACAAGGTAAGCTGCCATCCTGCTTAAAAATCTCTGAAAGGTAGTACAGAGAGCTTAATGTTTTATTAAAAAAAAGCACAATGTTTGTTCTGTTCCCTTACAACAAAACAGAATGTAATGGTCAAGACTTAGTTAATGGTGAAGGTGGGTCTCAGTCATGAATGTTTCTTGCAGTAATTGTTTTCCAGTAATTGTTTCCCAGTCCTTATATTCTAATACATTATAAAATAGACATGTTTATTATAACAGTTGCCTCATATAAAAGTAGCATCTCTCTATTTATTAAAACAGTAACTGCCTGGGTGGTATCACATGCTGAGTACTTTTGCAGTGGTCTGTGTAGACTCTGAAGCTTTCTGAGTTCCTGAAGAACTAGGTGCAAACTCCAAGCCCAGAAAGAGCCTAACAATCCAACTGCAACTTAACCTTCCATCATAGGAATGAAGACTTCAGTTACTTAACTACAAGCTTTCCATATTTCTAATGCTGCAAGAATTCTTTTCAGTCTCTCTCTCTAGGAATGTAGTTTAAGCACAATATCAGGGAACAGCAAGAGTGGGTTGCTCCCTAAGGGAAGGTGACCTGGCAGCTAAGGGATGGCCACAGAGTGGACATAGACCTTACCTACAGGACACGGTCCCACCGCACTGGAGACAGGCAAGCAGAACAGGAAGGCAACAGCAACAGGTCCCATCAGTAGTCCAGGCAAGGTAGAGACCAAGGTCTATAAAGGGATACACCGTAGCACTTCAGGAACAGAATCAGCAGCAGGCACACCTAAGACACAACTTAGGAAAGAAGGAAGAGGCTGAACCTGAGCTTAAATGGAGTTCCCTGGTCAAGGGTGTGGAGAGACCTCAGGTGAGGCTGGTTAGAGCAATTACTGAGAGAGTTTATTACAGCACTTGCAGCCCTACCATAGAATATGCAGATTGTGTGATGAGATTTTTAAGCCAGTGTCTTTTTACCATTAGCAACATGAAGAGAATACACATGTAGAGAGAGCAGGGGACCATTTACACATGCTTGCCATTCCCCGGATTCCTTGTTATTCTGGAACAACCTTCAGACATATATCACCATTCTTTAAGATACCCAGGATCTTTCTCCCATAATGTTTGGTGAGTCACTTATGAACTTGACATCCTTTCTGATCCATGGTGTTCTAGATGGGCACAAGCTTTTGAAGTCCTTTCATAAGTGATAAATTGCCTTATAATAACCTACAGGATGCGATGGAATCAATTTTCCTGATTTATCTTGCTTTTGTGTCCCTGGATGTCTTTAGGAAGCTCATTTAACTAGAACTAAACCCATATTAAAGAGACTCTATATTAAAGTAAGTACCTGGAACATCTGTTAAAAACAAATCTGTATTTAATAAATAATGGGTTTAATAATTATTTTATAATATGTGTTTCTAGTACCTTGGGCTATAGTTAACATATATATGTATAAATACGTATGTAGATATGTAACTAATGCACAGTTGCAGTTACATTCTCATGCATAAGTTATCTGCCACAAAAAATTGCATTTAATGATGAAGACAAAATAATTCTAAGAACTGAGAGTCTACCCTAATCACAACATGCTACAAGACAGAAAGAAAAAAAAAGGAATATAGAAATATGAGGTATATGAGTATACTTATCTACATATACACAAAATTAAATGAACTAATAAATTTCAAAATTAATGATACATTTTTTTATCTAGAAGTAGATACTTGCTTTATCTAGCAGCCAAGTCTAGTCCTAGAAGGTTTTAGCAAAACATAATTTTGACAGACTTATGGCACACACTGATAGTTTTCCTGGACATCAATGACTAAAAGTGTATGGAGTACTGTCTGCATCAAAATTGGTACCTGTTAGAAATACATATACTCTGGTGGAGACTTTGTAACGACAGTCAGAACCAAGAAAGTAATCAGTGCAGGCTCTAGAGGCTGTTCATTAAATGCTTTCTGATGCCGAAGCAGATAGGCTGTGTACTTCTTGAAGCTTCTGTACTGCACTACAGAAAAATAATCTATTCTGTTGTGACTATTTATTATAGAAACTTTCATAGCTAGTAGTCCTGTGTCAAGTGTAGTGTGACCTTCAGTGGAGATTATTAGGAAGACACAAAACCCACTGAAAACAACGTTTTTGAGATAATCATAGTCTTACTCAGTGTGGGTTGAAGTTACAGATGCTTCTGAAACTAGTGCCTCTGCCGACAACTGACAGACTGGTAACCTCATTAAAAGAAATGGGCAACAGTGGGAACCTCTTCCTAAGTTCTTGAAGGGCTAACAGATATAATTAAGAAAATTAAATCCTACAATACAGGAAATATGTCTCTCAGTATATTGCTTCAAAACTGGGAAATATTTTTGCTGATTGCCTCATCTGTTTCATTTCTAATTTCATTCGCTTTTAAAATGTATTCAGCCTTGTCAGTTGTTCTGTGATGGAATTTGTCTACAATATTTATTCTATTACACTGATTTATGTTCAGTGAGTGGGATCTTTTATTTTACAAAATTAAACTATAACATTATGGTGATTCTTGATGTAGCATCTCTAAAGAACCAACTCCTTTTAATCTTCACAGAATACATACATAATGCCCATAGGAATAATTCATAAAAATAAATCACATTGACACATTCCCTGATATCTTGTAAGGCCCTGCAGGGTGGAAGTGGCAGCAGCCACTTTTATTTAGCATGTGTCTATTCCCCCAAAAGCTTTCTGTCCTAGTTTTAATTTGACTCATGCTAAACAAATTGTTTTGATTTTTTTTTCCCCTACATTTGAGAGATCTGATATTTCACTGTTAACCTTTTTAAAGGCTGACTGTGGGTTGGAGGCTTCATCGTTCCATCCTCTGTACCGAAATTCTATGTACCTATAGCAGTTTGTCACGCACACTTTCTCTGCTGGTGTGAGGGCTTAAAAGAAATGTTGAATAAAGTCATGTAAAGAATCATAGGATCACAAGCTTATAGGATAATTCATGTTGGAAGGCACCTCAGAAGGTCAACCAATCAAATTACATAGGAGGATGACTAGCTATTATAGGTACAGCAGAGCTAAGTCAGACCAAGAAGGTGGCACTGAGCAGCTCACAAGACCGGTAATCATGAACATCATTAGATAAAGGTAACATTTCTAGTACTCGCTTGTGTCATATCAGTTACAGTTGCGCACATACCAAAGTATCACTGTTTATCATTAACTGGTAGTCTGAAAAAGCAGTCCCACAGGAAACCTCTCTTGTCTCAAGAAAGCTCTTACAGGCTTCTTAAAACTGTTTTCTTATCAAAGTCAAGTCTCTCCTATGAAAAATAAAAGCTGGAAACCTCTTTTTCTAAGTTAAGTTTTAGTTATTTTATGGCCTTCTTCCTAGATTTGGATCTACTTCAGATATTACAGCTCTGGACCTCTTAACCCTCTTCAGTCATTTGGGTATTGTGTATGCTATAATAGAGAGGTGAAAAATGTGCTCTGAAAATGTGAAATGCAAATAGGTAATAGTTCCTAGTAAGCACTTATAATGTTTTATTTTATTTATAAGATACAAGGTTGCTTTATTTATAAGATAAGGTTGCACTAGATGATCCTTGAGGTCCCTTCCAACCTGGCATTCTGTGAATCTATGAAATGCCCAAGTAGCCATAAAATTTACAATGAAGAAATTTTCCTGTATATTTGAAGTTGTCTAACAAATGGCCTTGTCTCCCTCACTAAGGAGTAAAACATTTTTATTTTTAGATATATAAACTGCTTGCTATTTTACCATTCTGGTTTAACCACCATAAATGCAATACACAACTACGCAGCTGAAGCATAAAACCAAAAATGGCCAACAAACAATACCCCTCCCTAACAAGCAGGTCTCACTTAACTGATATTCTAATAGTTCCTCTTTTGATATTTGATTTATAGGAGAGTTTAAAGTCTATATTGATACTGAGTTGCAACATATGTTTTACAGTGTTTTTATAATACCAGGTAGAAGGTGTAACCATAGAAACTGTTTCCTATTGAAGTTAATACAAATTTTAAAACGTTATCAGAGAAACAGAGAAATGGGGTAAGTGGAATTTTACATAGAAAAATAAAGTTAAATTTATGATCTCTGCATACCAAAATATCTAGAAAATCCTTGCTTCACAGGCAGTAGAATCTTGAGATACTTTTTAGGTATTGTACAGCTGTTAGTAAGTGCAAGTCATATGTATATATTCTAGTAATACTAGTAGTTTTAAAATACATTTCTCATAAAGTTTGAAAAGATATTTAAAGAAGGTGTAGGACAGTATCTCTTCAAATCTTTGTATATGAAATAGCAATAATGAGGGTTTTTTTAGATGGACTTTATTAGCTTTTAAAAATGAAGGTAGTATATCCCTGGTGGTAACTTGTATAAATTACCTAAGCTTGGGGTTTTTTTTCTACATTCATCTATTCTATAATCCAAAATTAAAATACAATCATATAGGTATGCTAAATATTGCCCACTTACAGTTTTAAATGTTAAATTACTTAAAACATTTTTTTACTATGTGTTTCATTTGGAGATCTTAGAGTTTTGTACTTCTTGGCAACCCTTTAAGAGAGCTTGTTGTCTGCTCTCATTTTACATGTGAGGCAATGGAGATAAAGAAAATGGCCTCTACAAAGTTGCTTGATCGTTGGCAGAGTTGAAAGCCCAGAGAGAAAATCATAGCCCCACTGAAGAGAAATCTAAAGCTCTGAGATGGTTCACGAAGGTGAAGTTCTACTTCAAGTCTTCTATTCGTGCTGCTAAAATATTTTCCTTAACATTAAAAGTACAAGAAGGGATTGCAGTATTTAAAGCTATGAAGTGGAAGGCAGCATTCAAACTTATTTATGCAACAGTAGCCTTTAAAAAACATTAAACTGAGTCTGACATTGGAAAAAATTTGCAAACTGTACCATAATTCCTGCCTCCCAGAGATAAAAGTATGCTCTGAACTTCAGCTTGGGCTCAGCAATCCCTCAATTTTCCGTTTTGAGCCAGGACCCTGATGGCAATGCAGCTGCTCAGGTCTCTAAGAACCATCACTTCAATCACCATCAACAGTGAATGTAAACTTTGGAACTGCCTTGGGCTATACAACTAATTTGAATTTTTTGTGCGGTTTGAAAAGAAGAGGATTAATACAAAACAATGTCAGAAAAAAAATCTTTCAACTTTGTAATAACATTTTTTCTTATGGAACTTAATGAAAAATTTCCACATGTAATATGAATTATTTTGACAAGCTGTGATGCTTGTGCTGGAAATATTGCTGGAGAGACACTGGATGGGCTATACTTTGGTCCTCCTTTGAAGCCAATAACTTCACATTCATCAACTTCAATCAGAACAATATTATGGCAGGTACCTTTTAGAACTGCTTTTATTCTGTTTTTTCTTTATGGAAGATAGGTTTATGGAGTTGCACTACGGCGTCATCTCTTTGTCTATCTTTCCAATAACTCTTAAATGTCTTTTCCAGTTTTAATGCATTTTAACAGAGAGTGCTTGACTCAAAAGATACTAAATCCTTACAAGTTTCATGAAAATAAGAAACTGGGGAGAAGACCCTGAGTCCTGCTAAGGCAGATGCAGAGAGAGACTGACCTTTAACCATTCTGCATGGGCTGCCCAGCAACGAGGCAACAACTTGCATATAGAAGCAAAGTAATCATGAAACCCTGGGTTAATCACAGTATGTTCCATATTGTAAAACCTTAATTTTACAATTAGAGGTAAGGTGATGTAGGGAATGTAAAATGGCTGACTAAATTTTTATGGCAATGTCAAAACCATGTGAATGTGTAAGACGTCTCATTTACATATAATAAAAGAGGAGATCAGATGAGATGATGCAAACTAGTTCATCGAAGGCATGGGTACCATTGTTGGAGTCATCTGGCCTTAAATGTTTGCATGTCTGTCACAGAAACACTTCATGGTCAAAACAGGGATATGCTATACACAGTAATCCTATCACATTATTATTTCTGAATCTGTTTTGGTTTTTTTACTGCTGTGAGACAGCCAGGAGTTCCTGGATCTTGGGTAGTCAAGTATCTTCAA
Source organism: Coracias cyanogaster (assembly GCA_033124195.1). NCBI lineage: Eukaryota > Metazoa > Chordata > Aves > Coraciiformes > Coraciidae > Coracias > Coracias cyanogaster. The sequence goes on along the minus strand of JAVSBS010009089.1, from coordinate 884 downwards.
TAATTGAGTCAACTCCCCCAGATTTTACTGTGTTAAGAGCCACATAAGGGCAAATTATGGGTGCAAGATGTATTTTGTGGAGCTCAATCCTAAATGATTCATATGAAAAGTATGTTAAATGTAGTCAGTCAATAGTTCTGTGAACAGAGCACTGGCAAGACTGTCTCTTATTTCTAACAGAAATATTTCTATTACTTAGAATGAAACTATAAATACATATGACAAGGAGACTACCGACAATTATATTCCCAAATGAAAATTAATCTGATGTGCTCTGCAAATATTGTTGGGCAAAATAATCATGATAATATATGAGGAGGGAAATACTTGAATATTCACAATTTTCTTCACATGAGAGTCCACCTAAGATGAGGCTGCACCAGTCTTCAAAATAGAATTTAAACCTCAAGATTTTTTTTCTCTTTGTAAAGCCTTAAAAAACCCCAAACAAATGACAGAAAACAACACTTTTTTTCAGTGGAATTTAAAGTGTAGTTCTGTATCTACATGGTATAAGGAGTCCCTACTGTTCTTCAGAGCTGTGACTTTTTCCCCTATAAACTTGGTCTTCTCTGTCATCCCTTAGTTCCCCAGAATGCAGCATCTGATAGTCCGTCAGTTGTGTGAGGCACAGAACCCGTTCCCTTCGGTGCTAAGGAGGGAAGTAGTGTGGGAATCTCATGCGTGAGAAGCCCACCTGGGTCTCACTGGTGAATGGCTGTAGTCAGACTTCAGTTACATTCTTTCAAGCAGTTTTAGAACGGCAAATGTTATCTGTGGGTTATATGGCTTTTGATTACATTAAAGCAATTATATCCCGGCTCTGTGAAATTTTGGAAATGGGGCAATGTTCAGAAAGGTCTGTGTAAAACAGATGCTGGTTC
>JAVSBS010009085.1:167158-282294 GCA_033124195.1 Coracias cyanogaster | reverse complement strand
TTTTACCTGAATTTTTTTTAAATTTGCAGTATTTTGTGAGACTTTAAAAAAAATAAATTAAGAACCTTGAAGCAAACGATTTGATTCACAGGGATATAAGCAGCACTGCTAAAACTGAAGTAAGAGAAGAACAAGTAATGATGGTGCCTTTCGCAAAATGGAACAGGAACAAGGTCTGGGATGTGGAAAACCCAGGCTCAGATTTCACCTCTACCAAAGCTGAAGAACAGACATTAATCTAGCTCTCCTATCCTCATGTAATTTATTCAAACAAATATTCAATAAGATTTTGATTACATGGTCATTATTCAACTTGTTACAAAATAGTGCCTATAGACCCCAGCTGAGATCAAGGTCCCATGTACACCAGACAGCATTACAGAGAGAACCTTACTCCACCTAATGGAGAGAGAAGCTCTGCATTCTATTCTTAAGCTGTGGCAATACACAGAAAGGCTAAAGGTTTCTTGTTTGCCCAAAGCAAGCCCTGGAAACTGAGGTCAGAAGGCCCAAGTCCTGGTTCAGTGGCTTTTCTGAAAAAATTTTCCACAAGACACACTATAAAGACACTCTCTGATGTCCCTCCACCTCTTTGCTCTGTGAATTGCTAGTGCTAAGGCTCCGGGAAAGATCTGTCCAGATAACCTTGACTGACAAAACACTTTACACGGACAAGGGCAAGGTAAACTTTCCCAGACTAGTCTGCAGTGTCATAAATGTTTGCAGGATTGACTGTTCTCTCCAGAGGCAGCCCCATGCTTCACCGTCTTTGCTGCATACAAATGAAGTCACTCCACAGCACAATTGAGTGCATATGCTGTGGTGTGACCTCCTGTTTGGTGACATGCATCAGTGAAATGTTCTGTGGTAGCAGCTGTCTGAAAATCATCTGGTACATGAATTTTTACTCTGATTTTACTAAAACCCAATCAATAAGGGCATATAGCTTTAATGTTCTCATATACCTGCTCTGTGAATAAAGTAAATGAAATATTTGCACAGACTTTTGTGATTCGTTTTGAAGGGTCTGACCAGAAATTGGAATGTGTTCGGAGCTAAAGGGAGGAGACTACTGACAAGAAGCATTGCATGCACAAGCACTACAAAGTCCTCCCTTCTGGGTAGAGGAAAAGGAAAGTCAATCAAAATATGAATGAACACTTCAAAGTCTTCAAAGATTCATTTGGCATAAGTTAGTATTGCAGTCTTTGATGGTGGACTGTAGTGAGCATGTACTTCTGATTACATTAAAGGAACATTATAGACAGGTATTCAAATATAAGTATATATCCCAGCTATAGCTATGCTTGCATAGGAGCTTGTGAAAAAAGCTCTGTGGGCAAAACATGTGTAAGTATATTATAGGAGAATTCTGTGTTTCCTATAAAAAGTCAAATGATAAACCAGTTCGATTACTTTTTAGATATAGTACCCAGTGGAAACAATTGCTCACTTTTTGTATTCTAATATGAAAACTGGGGCAAATAAAGCAAAAGAGCAAGTAGGAGTTTCAGAACAAAAGAAGATTCCTCTTTAGTGAATGTGTCATTTAGCACAAAGCACCTCAGCTATTGAAAAATTTACATGACAATTGGAAAGCTTTTGAAACATATAGCCATTAAGGCTAATACAGAGCTATCACACTTGGATCAAAAAGGACCCAATGCCACTGGTGGCAGCACGGAGAAAATGTCATATTATGCTTATTATGTTCTGAAGCTGATTCTTAGGTATTGTCTTTTAGTAACTCTCACAGAGAGGATGTGTATGTTGTGAGTAAGAATAGCAATGCCAATGTGAGGCAGTAGTGTTATTGTTCCCAAATTTTATGTTACTGTTCTTAAAATTTTCTTCTGCTACAAACAATGCAACAAGATAAAAACAATAGCAGTATACTTAGAAGATAAAAACAGATGCTTTAAAAAAAAACAAAAACAACACAGCTCTGGAAAATGGAGAGGAGATTTTGCAAAAGACCTCTTGTTCATTTTAAATATCAGGCAAGGTATTATGATTTGCTTTCCAAGGATTTACATGGCACTGAACACACAAATGGCTAAAAGCACAGACTAGAGCATTTTAGATGAACTATTCAGATGTTTACTAAATAGATGCATGTCTTGCGTTAGGGACAGAAGATAATACCTCTTTCCCTCTTCCAAGTTTTTGATTCTGATAAAAGTGAGGGCAAAAGATAAACACGTCTGTCATGTTTATTACCGTTATAGTGAGAGAAAGACATTTGATTAAAACAGTAATTTACTTTCCAGCTACAGAAGTCGTATGGTAGTCTTCAGTGTTCAGTAAGAGATTGTTATGTAATCTCAAGCACTAAAACTGGTTGGTGTCCTGTCTTTAAAGCCTTCATCTTCTCTCCAGTTGTCTTCAGTTTTGCTTCTATCTAATTCCTTAACTCCTTTTCCAGCTGTCCACAATTATAAAAGTAAATGATTTCAATATGAAGCAAAAGAGTAAACAAACCCTTACCCTGCAATTGTTCTAGGCACTGTGAAAGAACAAATAATCATTTTGAAAGGTAGCAGGAGACAGGTCAAAATGATCTGCTGAAAGTCTGCCTTCAAGAAAGGTCAGCAATGTAAAGCTTCTTTCTCCTTTTTTTTTTTCTTCTACCATTTTGTTTTCTTTCCTTCCCTCTCCCCCACAACAGAATTCAAAGATACTGAGCTAAAATAATCAGTGACTTTGTTCATAGCAAGCCATTTCTAAGGCACTTATTGCAGAAATGTATGATTTTCTGCACTTTTTAAAGTAGTAGTATGAGATCCCCTTGCTTTTGCATAATGATATAAAAAGCCATTGCATTAAAAAATTATAATAAAATACACTCTGAACAGTAACTTCTTCAAGATATGGTAAAAAGTAACTTTCCTCTAAGGCAAAACGTTTGGGCACAGGAATGGGAGAAGTCCAGTTCACTAACTTTTTCTTTCTGCTTCTTACTATTGCAAGAAACCATCCCTGTTAAAACAAGGTACATGCTTTGAAATAATAAACCAGAGCACTAAAATATAGAGGGTAGCTTAAAAATGTCGTGTAAATACTGCAAAATATTTATAGAGAAATTTAAATATATTACATATATCTTTATATGAATAATACATTTTTTATTCTTTTTAAGTTTCTCCTCTCTCTTCTTCTGAAAATTCGTTCATGTTCTCAAGCTTTTGCCCTCCCTCAGGCTATGGAGATTAGGCTTTTCTCCCCTTTAATGGCAGGTGACACTATGCTGCAATCATCGCTTTCCAGTAGCTGGCCTTTTTTAGCTGGTATGTGGACAGCCTTATCCTGATCTGGGGAAAAGGGGCATTTGGGACACCTGTTCTGACACCCAGGTCCTTGTGTGATTCACTGGGGACTGCAGCAGCAGCTGGGGCAGGGAAGAGGTAGTTCCTGACCACACCATCCTAGGAGTATGGTGGTGGCTGGAGGTCCTGCCACCCCTCTGACCAGGGCTGCCATGTAGGGAAGGGAGGTCTCAGGTCACACTGAAGGCCCAGTGCTGGACACAAACATGACACGGATTTGGTCCACTTCTGTGTGTGTATGGTTCCAGGAGGCACTACCAACCCACATTAGAGATCTTTGTATTCTAGTAGCTCACAATTACACAGTTGCTCATGTTATTATTTCTCATGCTAGCTGGCTTAAACTACCAAGGGTAATTCTAGGACAAGCTACAATTACAATTTCTTTATGCTGTGTAGACATGACCTTTGACTATTTGATCGCAACTGGCTTTGGATCAGGGCCCATAGCCAAAGCTGTGTCGCTAGCATAACATGTAACACTCTCTGCAGAGCCTCCAAGTATAGGGCATCACCTCTCTGATCTAAAATACAAATTATTGCAATGAGTTGGGAGATCCTCCAGCATTTCACAGCATACAGGAGATTTATTAACAAAGATTTTATGTTTGCAGATACAGAAACGCATAATAGGGCAAATTTTTAGCTTGCATGAGGCAGTGAAGCTTAAAGTATGGAGAAGAGATGAACTCTGGCGTGCGTGAGTGTGCGCACACATGGGGACATATTGTTTCCATTTGCCACTTAGCAGTTCTATGAGGATCTGTGAAGGAGCTGAAAAAACTGACAAAATGGTTGTGGCTTTACAGTCCAGTTTAGGCTAAAACAACTGTTAAAAAAGGTGATTTGGCATTCCACATTCTATTGCTAGATAAATTTGGGTCCTGCCTTTTGCATACAAAGTGATGGAAAATTCATACTAGTAATTCATACATACAACAGAATTACAGTTCTGAGGTCATGGAATAATTGTGGCTAAGACTAGTTCAGCAACCAGAGAAGTAAAAGGATTATGTCAACATCTCAGCTCTAGGCACAACATAAGACTGTCTGGATCAGTGAGACTCTGCCTTCAGTTCTTCTATGTGTGCAAGCCAGGGACCAGCCCACTCTGACGCTAACACAATGGGTCTCTCACAGGAGCACTGCAACTGTTAGCGCATTGAACATCATTGAAGCTACTAGCATCAAATAACAAAACCAAAAATCTCTCTTAAAAGGAATTGCCTGTTAACCTCTACATAATCTGATATATCTGTCATCTATGCTTTGTAAAAGCATCAACCCATTAATTTTGACAGGGTCAACTTGGCAGTCACTAAAAGGGGAACAGGACACAATAAATAGGTTTTGGTCAGGTACAGTACAATATTTATGACCTTTTTTCCCCACTACAGTTATGCTACAAATGCACTGTATGTGAGTAAATCTTGTTAGACAAGCAGGCGTTTGCAAAACATTACAAATGCAAGAGAGTATAATGAGTACACTTCCAGAGAGGATATTCTAGTACCCTCCAGGCCTTGATTGGGCAGCTCATTTAAACATCAGGGTAAATCCCCTTCAAGTGAAGTGCCTTATAAAAGTTTTCCAGCAGTGCTCTTAATGGCTGCAAAAAAATTTGACAGGACGCAGAATGAAGTCAGTTCTCATTTCCTTGCCCCCTTTCAGCTAACCATGCTATGAAGCCTTACTATCTCTCCTCTTTTTTTTTTTTTTTCCCCCCCAGACACATGAATTTTGCACAGACTTAGCGGGAAAGAGGCGTTTCCTGCTCCATTTCCCACCAAGTGTCACAACCCCCGATGCTCCACCACCACATACTTGTTGTACACCTTTTTGTGCCTCTGGCTACACCGGCCCCACACCTTACCCCTTCCCCCCCCCACCCCCGTCAGCCACCTCTGGCTGGGGCTTTCCACGGGGACCCGCTGCCTCCCGCCGTGCCAGCCGCGGCCCCTCCGCCGGCCCCGGGAGCGGTTTCCCCGGCAGGTGGCACTCGGGCTCCGCCGCCGGCCCTGCCGCTCCGGCCCGGCGGGCAGCAGGGCTGGCAGGCAGGGAAGTTTGCGAACGCCGGTTTCATCCCTGGGATAGAGGCAAAGCGGCGCTTTCAGTGCGGAAATCGTTGGCGGCGACGGCTGCGAGCGCGTTGGTGCCGCTCGGGGGAAGCGCGGGCAGGCCGAGGCGGGCCTGCGGCCTGCGAGGTGCCCCCCTCCCGGGGCGAGCTGGGGCTCCTGCCGGGGCACATGTAATATCACAGCAAACCATCACGGAAGGAGAATTTAAAACGTAGTTATTATCCTCGGAGGGAAAATCTCTGTATCAAGAGGGGAATATATGTGCATACTGTAACTCCTGTTAGTGTTAATGGGCATTATGTGTGTAAATCCCCAGATCCCAGTGAATAAAGATGAGTGTCCCTGTAAGGGCCTGAAATATGCTTTGAATTAAGCCTGGCTGTTGGGAAACTTATAATGCTGTGGCTGCTATTATAAATTTATACTTACTAGGACTAAGTTTCACCTGAAACAACAGAGCCTGAAGTGCTATTTGTTCCAGCAAATTATTTAGTTGGATGTGATAATCAGTTCACAGCAGGACTGTGAGAGGCTACTCAGATTGTTGACAATTCTGGGTCTCACCCAGCTTCCAGCAGCTTCTGAAGCAGCTCCAAGGACCACAGAAGGGACTCCCAAACCCAGCTCCTCAAGGAGACATAGCCACGGCAAGGGTGACTGTCCACAGCTGCTTCCCAGGGCAGCTCTTTCCCAGGGGCAGTTACCTGTTCTGCCAAGCACACCCCCCACCCCAAAGCATGAATGATAGATGAGACTCAGCAGAGGTGCTGCAGTTCCCAGCCCCCTGTATTTTGCCAGGTGGATAAGATTTTTTTCTTATACGCTAAGTGCTTAAGACACAGTCTGATGTGGAGGAGGAGCTGCAAATCAGTTCTCCTTGACTTACTGGGCTGCTCTGTAGTTTATTTCAAGAATTAAATGACTTAAGGGTATGCCTTCCATTAGCATCACCTCTGAATTAGTAAAACGCCTTTCACAGGAGCTTTAGTCCCACATTTATTATCTCAGCCTCAGATCAGATTTAATCTGAAGGTATCCCTCCTCTCAAGGCTGCATATTTTCCCTTGAGGCTGGTAGGAAAGAGACCCTGTCCTTACCCTTGTGGGTCAGCAGCTTCGTGGAGTGAGTCATCTTGGCACTGCAATAGGGGTGCCATGGGGTTGAGGAGCTCCTAATGGGGAAACATGTCTAATGAAGCCGTGGCTGTAGCTTCAGCCTGACCTATGTCACCGTCATGACCTTATTATATGGCCCAACACCTAAGGGAACACGAAAGCATAGAGGACAGGTGTGGAGGGCCTGAGCCAGCAGTACATGTATGGCAGAGAGAGGTTCCCTTTCCAGGGCTATCCAGCTTACCTGCTGCAGGGATGCAACAGTACTGGGTGCCAGCATGAACTTCAGGGCCACTGTGTACAGGGACTACCACAACCACAGTGGGAAACACCTGCTAAACAGCCTCTCACCCTCTCCCACAGCCATATTCCTTTCTTTTTTCATATCAGTGCCTAAACTCATTGTTCCCCTTGATTAGCCCACTCGAAAGCAGCTACGTGTGCTGTTTAATCCTGTGTGGTCCCAAGGTTAGGCTGAAGCAGACCAGCACAAAATGACACCCTAGATTTAAATATCATTCATAGAGACAGGGAATTCCTTTATTCTAAAAATTCCTTAAACTATTGAGTTATTTTGAAAGTGCAGTTAATTATTTTAAACCCCATTCTCCTACTTTAAGTCTGGGTGTGACTCCAACAAATTCCCTTTCAAATCTGGTAATGGAATAGAAGTATTGCCAGTCCTCATTAAAAACACCGCAAAAGCCACAGCAGCAGCGCTGTGTTCCTTGTAATGATTTGTTTCACTGATAGATCAAACAGCCTGTTGACAATGTTTGACTGCAACCGACAGCCTCTTCTAATAAGATAAAGAAGTTGTACATTTTATTGATTATAAAGCAAATTGCGTTTTATCCCTTTAAATTTTTTATTTGCTACCAAATGGAGGACTTAAGCCTTTGAAATTGCAGCTTGCCATGACATTACAATGAATTATAATCCTAACCTATTCGTGTTTCCTCAAAGGCCTAACCCATTTGCCTGCCTCACAAGCATGTTGTAAAATGCCCCGCATTTACATACATATTTTCAGGAGCTTTTTATTCAAGAACTGCGGCAGACTTGAGAAAGGGAAAGGGGTTCAATGGGCAAGAATTCTCAAGATCCTAGAATTTTAAGAGCCTTGCAATAGCTCATCACAAGTTACAGGCTCGAGGCAGACATTTTTGGATAAGGTTCTTAGTTTTTTGTTACACAGGATGTGAAGATTTTAATCCCTTCTGGCTCTGAAGATCTATGTTCCTGAACATCCTGGGAATGGAACTCATATCACCAAAATGAATCTAACGCTGTCTAGATAAATATTTAGGGTCAAATCTTATAGAAGTTCAAGGCACATCAAGGAGCTTTTTAAAGGCCAGCTAGCAAGATCGAGACCTCAAATCTGCTCTCAGCATCTCTCTTGCAACCCCAGATCTCCCTGTCTGATCCCAAGCTGTGCTGATGTGTTCAGCTCTGCCTGTGCCTTTGCACAGAGTGGAGCAGGTACATGGGGATCTACAGGAATACAGTGCCTGAGTGGTACCCAAGCACTCTGTGGCATTGTTCAAAGTGGAAGGCCAGTGACCACCTACAAACATTAAGGTGGAGTGCCTCAAAAACACCACAGGGTCAACTTTACTTTCCTAACATGAGAGAGGGAAAGACAGAGTTGCTTGTCCCTTCTCTGACACATCTTTATGATTAAGCAAGCTGGAACATTTGACAGTAAAGCTGCGCCGTTGAGACAGTGGCAGGAAGGAGTCCTGACTTCCGGTCTCAGAGCTATTTCTGTTCTGTTGCTCTTTTTCTGCTCATCCCTCGCAGTTGGACAATGTAAGTGCATGTGAGGGGGAAGGAAAAAAGAGTCTTGGAAGGAACTGTCAGAGCACAGTCTTCCACCTCCTGGCTCAGTGCACTTCCAAAGGGAGAGACATCCAGGCCCCTCTTGGCCCCATAATTTTTTGCTTTCAGTAGCTGACATTTGTCAGGAAAACACGCCCCTATTCTGCAGAGTACCAGCTGATGGGCAAATGTCTGGCAACTACTCCCAACAAGTAAGAGATGTAGATCAGAAGCACTACAGGAGCTGGAATATACCCTACCCAGATCCACTGCCTCCAGCTACTAGGTCATTTGATATAAGTGGATCGCTGTCACCACTGCTGTTGGCTATGAATTAAGTGGAGAAAACCCAACTCTTGCTCTGCTAATCAACTGGATGTATGTTACATCTCCCAGAATCACTGGATCCAGCACATATTATTACAGTTGCCTTCCTAGCAATCACCTCTGCATTGAGACGATGGACTATCCCCATGCTTCTCCTTTTTCAAAGTTGTTCTTACATATGAAAAAATCATACAAGATGTCAGATACTGTGGCACCTTGAAAAACATCACTCTGAACCAAGCATTTTATCCATATGACCCTTTGCATGTTTTCATCTTCAGCTGCTTTCAGTAAGAAGGAAACTGTGTGCACACACACTCAAACACACACAGAGTCCACAGTGGGTGACAAAGGAAACTCTGTATTGGAATGTCAGTTTCCAACTGCTTTAGGGTGGGCAATTCATTAGCTGCTGCCTGCAAAGTGATGAGGCACCACAAACGGATGCTACTGGCCTGCAACAGCTGTGGAGCTTTCACCTCCTAGCAACCGATGTCACCCTATGGAGACCAGCTCCTAGATCAGCACGACCGGTCAGACAGATCCAGTCTATCTGTCTGGAAACTGGATCTGAAACAGCTCTTCAAAGTAGCAATATTTCCATAAATGGTAACCAACGGAATAAACCCATAGTCTAGCACTTACATACATTATTCTATTTTAAAATTTGTGTCTCAAGTGATTTAGTAACTACACCATTGGTTTCAGTGCCCATGTTTGAGCTTAAGAGACTGGTTTGAAAATTTTGGCCCAAGTACATGAGTTATGACCAGGTAACAGCCTTTCACTCACAAAGAAGATGAGTTAAAAGACACTTGCAGTGCAACAGTTCATGCTATCTCTGCCCTACAGCTATTGAAAGCCCTTTGGTTTCCTGTTTGTCGATCGGGTGCTTTCACCAGTGCTCAAGTCAGTCAAAGACAGAAAAAAAAGAATAAAAAAAATTAACAGAGCTTCATAGAAATATTGCATTCTTTCCTAGAGTGGAGGCAAAGCAAACAGAAGTTTAAAGTAAACAGTCTGTACCAGCAGATCTTTCCCCCTTTTATTGCATGAATTACAATGCCCTTCAGCCAGCAGAAAGCAAAGAAAGTTCTGCCAGGAAAAAGAGTTATTTGAAAAAGTTTACTTTAAACTTTTGTTTGCTTTGCTGCGTGCACACACACACAAAAAAAAAAGAGAGACCCTTTCTTCTTCCACTTTAGTGCTAGGTAGAAAGAAAATAGATTTCTTTTTATTGACTGGTATATGGCTGGCAGAAGTAAAGGCGAGTTTCCTTATGGTTGTGCCTCTGTGCTCAAGAACACTGTGAGAGATAAAGCAGAACTGTCCTGTTCACCTAGGACATGCAAACCAGTGGAAAAAACAAGTATGAGCATCTCTGATCATTCCACTGGTGCAAACAAAAGCAAAGCTACTAAAGTCAAACAGCATCATTTTATTCTAATAAAACTGCTCAATGAATCTTTTTCTTCTAAATCTCTGCCCCTTTTGTAATGAAGACAAAAGTTGCAGTCTGTTTTCATTCACACTCCTGTAAATCTAGAGTAACTAGAAGCAAGATTAAAAAAGCTCTGTTGTTGGTTAGGACAGAAATTCTTACTAAAAAGTAAAGCAGTCTCAAAACAACAACCACCACCTTCTGCGAAAAATGTTCTCATTTCTGATCAGTTCTGATGTTTCCATTTGAAACCGACTCCTTGACCAGAAGTTAATAAAAGCATGTCAAGTGAAATACACAGATCACTTTATAAAACATAGAAGAAAAAATAGGGTTGTGTCCTGAAGACTTTATAACAAACAGAATAATAACAAGAAAAAGAGACAAAGGGTGATAAAAAGAGATTTCTAGCAATGTGTAAACAAAGTAGGATAAAGCTGAATAGCAGTTGGATTAGTGCCGCATGAGTTTGTTTTTAAAGTACATCCCTTTTCTGCACTTCCACCCTCTCCCCTTTGCCTCGTGGCCCTGACCTTGTTCCTCCCCATTTCAGACGAGCCATCCCTCCTTATTTCCCTTCTGACCTGCATTCCTCACTGCTGGCTGTAATGTGGCAATAAAGGCACCAGTAAACCAAGCCAGCTTGCCTAAGATCAGAAAATACGGAGGGTGATGTTATCAAATTAACTGATTGGTATAAAACAAAGGGAGAAAAAAAGTTGTCGGGAAGCTGAGAACTTTTGAACCCTTTTAAACAAATAAGTGGCAGAGGAGCAGGTTTATCTGTCATAGGAACATTGTCTGCAAGAGCCAAGCCAGAGCTTGGAAGCTATGTTCAGCTGCAGCCTCTGAAAGCGGCCCATGGTAGGGGAATACAGCTATTTAAGAAGGGTACTTCCTGCCTCTCAAAAGGCAGGACACAATGTGATGCTCCCAGCTTCCATTCCCACCCCTTGCAGACCTGTACTTCATATCCTTGGGTTGCTCCAGTCTGCAACACATGCAAAGAGACAATGAGGCCTCTGTGTGCACTCCCCTTATGATGATGCTTTCAAGGGTTCTGAGCTGCTAAAGAAGGCGTGCTGTACTAAAAATAAATGCGGTAAGGTTTTGAGAGACACATAGACTTATTTATTTAGCAATATCAACTGGCTTTCCTGCTTTGCCACCAGCACTGAGAGGGTTAATACCTTCCTTCTGGGCTGGCCTCCAGAGATTTTGCTCTCTGTGGCTCCAGATGGCTTTCAGAAATCTCTAAAGTTTTGCTGTCCTCATTAGTGACAGATGTGGGAGTTATAATTTGAAATGCACATTCACTAAAGTAAAGCATTGTGAAATCCCAGGAATCCACAGAAGCACTCTTAAATGCACCAGTGGTACAGATCACAGAAAACATGCTCTCACGTAATGCTGAACAAGAGGCTTTATTACCAGCAACATCACTTTTCCTTTTCCCCTGCACTTTATCTCAGACTTGCAGTGCAGCCTTCCCTGGGAGCCTCCTGCTTGGCTTTTTGCTGCTCCCCTGAAGCAGCGGCCCTTAGATTCTCACAGCTTGGTGGCTCACTTCGATAGGCACACGAGTAACAGGCCTGGCAGCACTTTCTCCTGGGCTGAGTCTTGCATGTCTCCCACCATCCCCAAAGGCAGAGTTCCAGCCACCTGCCTCAGATGCTCACTTCCTTGTGTGCTGGAGCCATGCACTAATTCTATACTGGTATCAGTCCTCCTATTTCAGTGCATTTTTTTTCAACTGGCACCTAAAGTAATCTGAACCAGAACCCATCTCAACTGCTGCTTTTGTCAAGAAAGTGAGCAGATACTTTAATTACCTTCATGCAGCATGCTTGAGAACCACCACATCCAGAGCACTCTTTCATTCCAAATTCCCTTTCTTTCTTCCTGCTATAGAAAGAGGAGATCGAAAAGGTGGCTGCACTCCTGGAAAGGATGTTTGCTTTGGCAGCCAGCCTGTAACACTCATCTGCAGAACCTGACAGCTAAAACCTCTGAGGTCAGCCTGCATTGACACCGTACAAGGCCTGGAGAAGATGCTATTGCTTCACTGTCATTGCATATGGCCCTTCACCATAAGCTCTTGCACACAGAAGAGACACAGTACAATTGTTACTTATCCTCCATTGGTATTGCTTGAATTTTGATCTGGGGCAGAAGGCCTAAAATAGCCATGCAACGTGATCATTTCTGAATGGGCTTGAAGTGGATGGCACATAGTAGAGAGAATATTTTTGGTCATTCAGGTTGTTAAGATAACATTGACCACCTGGAAGGACAGCTTAAAGCCCTTTAAAAAAGGGGCTTGTGTAACTATTTTATACTTGGAATAAGTACAGAGTATATTTCTGATCATCCTTCTCGGCACAGACATACAGCACATGCAGAGAAGAAGATCTCTGAAATGGATGCACCCTAAGCTTGCCAGGTCCAGAAGGATGTTACTCATGTGTAGTTTACAGCATATGTACTCCATGCACACAGTGTCTCTGAAGAAAGCAAGAATTTTAAAGGAGAAAAACCAAAGACGACCAAGCCATGTGACAGTATAAGCAAATCTCATAGGCTTGCGTGGTTTCATGCAAGCTCAGCAGAAGCACAGTATCTTTCCCATTTCCTCTCTTATTTTAAGTTTTTCCTGCTGTTTCTGCTGGATTATACTGTCTGACTCACTAACCTGTAATACATTTAGCCTAGAAATATTGCATAGAAATCATTCATTACAAAGATAGCATGTAGCATCCTACAACGGATATAATTGGGAGTTGCTTTAAGATCAAGTTGATATTTTTCTCTTTTGTTTAGCTTCAGGGGAGATATCCTTGCAAACTGCTACTATCTGATACTTCTTTAATTTTTCCAATAATCCCTAAATCTGGTTGTGTTTCCCTCCACCTCTCCCTTTAAATGCTACCACCTCCTCTTCCCCATCACTGAGTTTAGTTATTCAGACAGAGAAGCACGTGGTTCTGTAGGTGATAGCACTATCCATTTTGTCCCAGAATTTATTTATTTCCCCCTTTGAAAACTTTACATATTTGGGTTAGGAGACACTCATGCCTTTCTTTTGTTACCCACCAAGTATCACTATTTTTACCTTTGTATCCCAGCTCTCTCTTTCTGCCTCCCTATTGCAGCTCTAAGATCTGTTACTCACTGCAAAGCCAGATGTTGCGCTCAGCCTCCTCAGTTGTGTGGTTAGACTGGAGGCTGGAAGGCAACTGCAGATAGGCTCTGGGTGCTGACTAAAGCACAGAGGGCAGGGCTTCCAGATAAGTATGTCCTCACAAGTACCTGTCAGAGGAAAATGGATACATGGCTCTGCCCCATCCATTTAGAGAAGGACTGTATGCATCACCGCTTCTAAGAACAAGCGGTCAACCCGCAGTGTCTTTAGGATTATATTATAGGCATTAAGTGCCAAAGTAACAAAACATTAAGTAACAAGGACTAACCACAGCTGAGCATAATTTCAGCGAGGATATACTTTGCTTTTCTCTACTTTCATGAGACCCACCTGACAAAGAGGTGTACAAGCTGCCTCTCCCTTAGCTGGCATCTATACTAAATGGGCTACAGCTGGTATTAATTTTAGTTAGGGCCTAAGCCCTTGATGACAGAAGCCGTAACTTGTGCACAGGAGTTTGATGAGTCCTAGCTGAGTATTTGCACATGGTATTTCTGCAACTGTCTTGTACAGCAAGGAATATATTTTCAGTTTAAGAAGTGTGACCTGATCTTCATCAGTAACATAAATGAGCTGATACTAACATGGTTAGGGTGGGCATTTATAAGTGTGTCAACAGGAGGGAAAAACCCCTCATACACTAAGGAAGACAGAGGTAAAATCAACAATGGCTCAGAAGTGGCAAGAAAAGCTTGTAACATCAGCAAAAGTAAAACAGTTTAAAAATTTCACTATTGATAATGAGCAGGAAACCCAGTGCTCGAGATCATGAGTTTATGCAAATTTGTTATTACTACAAATTGGCATCCTAAGACCCCGATCATACAACACTTGCACATATGCTTAACTTTATGCACATGAGCAGTCTCATTAATGCGAAAGACTTAGTCGTGCATAAAGCTGAGCAAATGCATGAGTGTTTGTAAGACTGGGATTTAAACACAAGGGATGGAAAACAAATTTACTGTATCATCAACAATTATTTCTGAAATTCATCAGAAGCCAAGGTGGTACCAGAAGTCTGTTTAATGTAGAAACATTCTAAGAGAGAGAGGAGTGGGATTTTGAAGCTTGCTGCCTTTGACTCAATCCATTAGGCCCAATAATGGTGGGCCAAACACAGGAGGAAAACATTCCTGCCCAGATTAAAATATAACTGATTATGGGTATAGGAGACATAGCATTTCCCATCATATTTTACAGATAAACTGGATTGCCTCTTAAAAATGCAGATTTCAAACTTAGTTATTGTAAAAAAGAACTGCTTATAATCAACTTGGATTTGACTAAATTATTCAGCAGTGTCTCACAAAAGTCTTACAAAATTAATTCCAATGGTGTTAGGTTTATGTGGATTCAGAGCTGACTGCAACATTTATATGAATAGTTACAATAAATACAAAGGCTTACATTGGAGGGATGTGCCTATTGCATGGCAGTGAAGACTGATGGCTAGTCTTAGAGCTAGTTTTAATTAGAATGTTCAGCAATGCTTCAGAAAACAGAAGAGCTCCCTTAAGAAACCTGATTAAAATATGCTATTTCCTTGGGAATCCAAAAGAGTAAATACAATAAAATTTGAGTACTTACCAGCAAGACAAGAAAAAACCCGAAGAGCTGTAACACCATGCCCATGGAAGTAATGCTTCAGCCAAATTTAAAGGGATAGCCCTGGGAAAGGAATTCTGGGAGAATTGCAACCCTGCATTGGGAAGCTGTAAAAATAAGGCCTCTACAAAAACTAAGGTCTTGTTAAAAATAGAATCAGTCAAAGTAATGTTTATGATAATTTCTGTATGCTTTTTAAGCTTGCTTTTTTTGTTCTGGTTTGAAAAATATTTCTCAGCAGTTCATTTTACTGCTACTTTACTTCTGTCAATTTTGCTGTGTAACAGTAAAGTTGATGGGAATATGGTACTTTCTGTTAGTCACATCTTGCAGCTTGGACCTCTGGGTTCCATATGTGGCCATGTATCTGACTCCTGGAGAAGTCTGGATGTTGCAAGGGCTCTTGTTTCTCTGTAGGGATTGTTTGAGAGGGTTGTCATGGAGATAGAGAGTCCAAAAAAGGCAGTACAAATGCAGCTGCAGTCTATATGGACAGGCTGCTACAGCAATGGCCATGAGAGCTGAGCTGGCAGGGGGCCAGGCAACTTGTGAAAATGCTTTAGCACATTTGCACTTGACATTTTGGGTGTGGTTAAATGGAGTATTGGTGCAATGATGACCAGCTGTTTTCCAGTTTGCATCCATCCTGAAGGCTTTTGGGGGATGACTTTGATAAGGTAGCATCTTCACTTCTGTAATCTCACAGCACAGTAATATTGCATGTCCTGAATGTATGAGAACAAAATAAAAAGGGTAACACAGGCTGGAGCAGGTTTTTGGCCAGGAGCTCGCCTCCTGCTAGCTCTTTTCCCACAGGAAAGAGTGCTAACTTTCTTCATGAGTTAAGTTTTGGCTTTTTTACCTCATCTATGCAGGTTTCAAAGAAGGAGGTAGGACTTCTTCTGTTACAAACTGGCATCTGGCAAGAGTATGATTCTGAAGTAGGCTTTAAGGTACTATCATAACAAAAATATAAGAAGTGGTATTATTAGTGAGAAAAGTGATGCTGGACGTGTAGCAGCTGGAGGAATCAACCCTGCAAATATTTGTTCATTCTGCCTTATATCACCATGTGCAACATTGCATTGTATGGATGGTTAATAAGATGCACAGGTTTCCAAATTCCTGCCTTTGTGGTACCACCATGTTCTGAGTTGAAAGCTTGTGACAACTGAAGAGTGAAGGAAAGTCTGAAATAAATGTGAGCAGTATTTGTGGTGTTTTCAATGCCTACCTTCTTCATTCCGGTAGTTAAAGAGCACAGATGATCTGTTCATCAGCACAGTTCTGGCAGACTGAATCTCCCAAAGGCTGTGATGATAATTAACTCCTAAATGTTGTGGTTTCTTTGAAATAGACTTTCAATTCTTTGAGGAAATAATTATTTCAGAATAAGCTAGTCTTTTTAAATCCAGACCTTATTTATTATATTCTGAAGCACACCTTGAAATGCAACACTGAACACAAATTTCTCTTCGATTGGTTTAATGGAAACAATTTCTCTCTTCAGCAAGCACTTACTTTCAGAATGAAACCTTAACATTTTACTTTTTATCTGTCTTGTCAATCATTGATTTTTTTTTCCTGTTGGCCCCACCTGGAGATGTTATATACCTCTTAAAATCTTGCAGTGTGAAAAGATGCTGAACAAAGTTTTTATTCTTCAAACCAGTCAACTAGTTACCAGTTGATCTGACAAATATGTCACATATTTATTTTTGGAAAAACAGTTTGTTCAGCTGATGCATGACACTTAAGTGCACGTTTGCTTAACAAAATCATAACTAATACCAAACTGTTATTTTTCTGATTTGATATTTCATATCATAGACTCCTAGAACAATTCAGACTGGAAGGCATCTCAGAGGATCATCTCATCCACCTTCCTGCTCAAAGCAGGTTGCTGTGCTCTTTATACAGTCTTAAAAACTTCCAAAGATTTTAACATAATTACACAAACTCTCTGGGCCACCATTTCCAATGCTTGACTATCCCTTGCTGAAATCCCTCTTTTTTTCAGTTTGTGCCCATTGTCTCCTCCGCTTTCTCTGCTGAGCTGCAGCTCATATTACTAAGGGCTGTGACAAACTCTTTTGTTTCTCATCAATATTTCTGCATGCATTAGGGAGGACAATTACAATATCCTTCAGGCTCTAAGGCAATGAATATAAACAAAATTTTTCTGCTCCATGTGCTGTATTAAAAGATGAAAACTCATCCTTGCATATGAGGAAAACAGAGTTTTCTCTGACCCAGAGACTGGAGAGCACAGTTTTCCTGTAAAAGATGTCCTTTCATTAAAAAGACTATTGTAACCTAAACACTTATGATATATTTTCTTTCCAAGGAACTTTTTCAATCTCACTGAGCATGCTGAAGTCATTATATACTTACTAGAGATGCTTCTTTGACCAGACAGATTTACTATAGGTTACATTTCTGCAGGAGATTAAAAATGATGTATTACTGGATATGCTTCTAAAAATGCTCTTTTAAGTAATATGTATCTGCATCTTCCCAAACCTTGAAGAACATACACAATAGCAAAAGAAGTACAGCAAATAATTCAAGGCAAATAATACATAGCCATGAGAACTTTTACCACTGCATTTATTTAAATGAAGGGAAATGGCAAAACGTGAAAGGTAAGCACTTCAGTTTATTCACATATTTTACATTTGAAGTATCAACAATAATACTTTTTTTTTTTTGAAAGAAAGACTCCTCTTGTGGTTTCCAAAATTTTGACAGAGACATGGAATACCTGTAATGAAGCATGTTACTGCAGTGCATACTATGAAAGCCTTGTGTATAACAAAAAAAGATAAAACAACAAAAAAAATTACCGTTACTAACAAAAGGTTTCCTTTAATATAAATAAAATTCAGAGTAGTGCTTTATTTTAGACAGACAATGCAACAGTGGGATTTATTAGTGATTACATATTTACAGTGCCTCACTGGTAAAAATACTGGGCTTCATCTGAGATCCTAGACACATCCTGTGAAGGCAACATGGACTGAGGATTGCTCAGCACTTCATATAAACTAGGTGCTAAAAGGGTGAAATTAAAGCATACTTTAAAAATAAGTGAGAGGGCAAAGATGGAACTGCTCATGCATTGTGTTTATGCCCTGATCTGGCAAAACTTGCACCTCAAATACTCCCTTTGATTTCAGTAGAGCTATGTATGTGTTTGTGGCTAAATGTGTGTTTCAAAACCAGGAGCCTCAGAGGAAGACAACTGCTTGACTCAAAGATGCTATGAGTAGAGAAAACTACTGTAATTACAATTTTACATGGCATAGAGGCACACAACCTTGAATTTAAGTCTGTATTCTGCATGGGTGATTTCTACCACTTTACTTTTACAAGGTCTAGATTCCAGATATCTCTATCAGGTGACAAACTTGTGAAAGCATCTTCCTCCCACAACCTCCAAAATCATAGTGCCAGTTTAGCAGATCTCAGTCTTTGTGGCAATTAAATAAAACAAGAACCATTTTTTTTTCAAAGTATTCACAAAATAATCTTTCACTTATAAAAGTGAAATGACCGTCCCACCATTCTTGTATCAGATCTGACCTCAGCTCAGTTATTTAAAAGTTATAAAAATAAAGAATTGATTAATATACAAATATATATTTTGGAGTGATAAGAGAATAATATTAAACAAATTCCTTTTTAAATCTACTTTAAATTAAAAGAAATGTTTTCAAAAGTCTGGCTGAAGCAGATCTTTATCTGTTGACTCTAATGGAACCCATTCCCTGCACATGGCCACATACAACCTAATGTAAGAAGCTCATTATTACAAAAAGACAGTGAACATGTTTCCACTAGCAAAGCAATTAATAAAATTTGCTGCGCCAGTTGGTTTTTGGTATCTTGCTTTCAAGAACTGCAGATATTTCTAACATTAGAAACAAAACCTAAGTCATTAAAAGTCTTGAGCTTTCTTGGAAATTTGCTTCTTTCCCTGGTCTTCATTAATATTTGTTTTGCAATAATCCAGTTTGGTTTGTATATAGCATAATATAAATGGTCTGCATGAATGCACACATATGTACAAAACCAGTCAGTAGTTCAGTTAAGAGATATGCTTGCTCGGTTGGTCATTTCATTCTTTCACAATACCATATTTTTCTGTAATATCCACAAAAACGTCATCTCTGTTGCTTCCTTCTTCCAATGTTCATTCATGTTTTCCATTTATCTCAAGCAGCCAAAACAGCAAGGAACATTTTTCAACAACCTATAATACTCTTCCTGAATCTGAAATTAAGATATAGAAGTTAAATATGAAATAGATTTATTAATAAGTCTGTATGTCTTTAAATTAACATTGTACTGCTCCTGTCTCAGGGTAGTGTGGGTGAATCCTGCTGCTAACTGGGAAGACTGAGAGTGAGTTTTATTGCACATATTACATTATTTCATTGGGTTAATGGCACTATAACCAGTTTTAAAAATTTTTAAAACATTTTCCCATGTTTCCAACATTGGTTTTAAAACTGGGAGGAAATACGTGAGAAGGTAAAAATTGGACAGAAGTTCTGTCTCCATTGAAGGCAATAAAAAAATTTTCCCTCTTCCTTCCTCTCCCTCTTCAAAGGCCCAAGGATTTCCTCCCTTGCTCTGATAAAACATTTATACCACAACTCCACTTCAAGGAGAAGGTACACAAGACTGCCTGAGTTACTTCCCACAAGGGATGGGACACTTACCTTCCTAGACAATACGCAAAGGAATATGAAGATGAACATGCCCTGGAATGCATTGAAGATTGTAAAAAGGTATGCAGTAACCACAGATCCCTGGACGACATGCAGGACCCCAAAGATCCAGGTAGCCCCAAGGAGGAATAGGAGAGCAAGAGCACCTCGGGCACAGGATCTAGGGAGTAAGGAAACATTGCAGACAATATACAGGCATATGACATTTTCCTTCTTTCACCACTTTGGATGGTCAATGCTGCTGAGGCAATTTTTTCACAGCTGCAAATGTCTGAGAAATGGAAATATATGGACTGCTCTTTAGGGTGTGCTGTAGCACTGTGGCATGAATAAGCTCACATAATCACCGCAGAAGAGCAAAGGAGTAAAACTGGAGGGCCTTGAAACACTGACTTCTTTAATCTTCAGATATGTTTTCTCTGGTGTACTGCAGCACCATATGATTTGATTTAAATCTACTGTTAGTGTAATTCCCCAAGGAAAAACATATGTCTGTTATGAGGCATTCCTGCACTTTTCCTCCTCCCCCTTATCTTCCTCAAAAAATAACCCAGAGAAAATGCACAGTATGCTCTTAGGTCAGTACATGTGCCTCACATCAAAGGGTTCCCAGGCTGTCTCTCAGGTTCACTGCAGAAGATGGTGCCAGTTGTAAAACTAGACTTTCATTCTCTTAAAAACAATAATTTGTTTTTAAAACATGAATACTCTCAAATAGTTCCAGGGTCAGCATATTGTTGCTTTAAAATTATAGGAACTTATTGGCTATGATTTTTTTATTCCAACATGCTGTAGAGCCCTGCTCACAGAGCTGAGCAAAGTGCAGCACGCTGTCCTCAAAACGAAGTCACTGATTACTTTCTTATTCATTCTCAGCCCAGACATTGCAGGACTTGTTTTGAACAACAGACATTTTTAGCACTGAAAATGAATAATTTTCAACTTCATTAAAACCAGCTCACCACATGAAGCTACAAAGGGTGAGGAATAAGAGAAAGTAATCAATCAAACAATTGCTAAATCCCAACTATAAATCTAGTGTAATGCATTGAAACTGCAGGAGTGTTCCTAAGCAACACAAACAGTAAGTTGTTTTCAATGTTCCCTGTAGTACACTTCAGCTTTTCCTGCACAAACGGTTTTCAAGGTCCCTATAAATCAGTTTTAAAGAGAGTGAGTTGATGGAAAAATCATAGCAGCATGCAAAGTAAAAATCCTGAAGAGAATGCCCCCCATCCCCCCCTACACCACAGAAGCACAATGTCCTACTGTAGACTATTTACAAATAACATGAATGGCTTGATTCTTTTGTCACTGAATTACCTGTTACTTCAAGGCAAATATTT
This sequence comes from Coracias cyanogaster, assembly GCA_033124195.1. Classification (NCBI taxonomy): domain Eukaryota; kingdom Metazoa; phylum Chordata; class Aves; order Coraciiformes; family Coraciidae; genus Coracias; species Coracias cyanogaster. The sequence goes on along the minus strand of JAVSBS010009085.1, from coordinate 261,291 downwards.
TGATCCCAGTTCAGGCATAAGTTTTGCAATCTGGTTTGCCTTGCCTAGAGGCTGTGGAAAGTACTTAAGAAAAAAGGACAATTACTTCTTAACCTTGCCATGAGCCTTTACTCTCTAGTTGATACAGGCCACACATATTCCTCATATGCCTCTCACACAACCCCAGTGCTACCATACAAGATATTACTCAATAGAAATAAAGATTGCAAAATCTACGTTGAAATCTATATGAGGGTATGAGAAAGAAAGAAAAAAATCTTTCATTTTCTACAAATTCCAGCAGATTAAACTGTTACGTTTTGAATACTCACTTTCATCCCTGACTGTGTTTAAACTTAAAGAAGGTAGAATTTGTATTAAATGGCAAACTTACCTTATATTTTCATAACAACTAACTTCTGGCTTTAACATTGCAGTGTGTCGAAATACTTTATAAATAATCACTCCGAAAGCTAACAAATTAACCTGGTGGGAGTGAAGAAAGGAACTTTTAGTTCAAACCAGGATGCTTTTGAATCTCAGTGCCAGGAGCAGGAAAAAAACAACATTTTTCTGATCCACTTCTATTAAAAAAATACGAGCCTTGTAATAAACATTGATCAAACAGGGCTGTAACTCTACCTTATCTCAACAGTATCATTACCAATGGTCCATGAATGTTTATTGATTTTATTGGTAAATTTCTTTAATTTCCTGCTGGAATTTTTGTTTTCCTCTAAGTAGAAATGTTGAGGAGGGGAGGGGAGGGGAGGGGAGGGAAAGGAAAATGGGGAAAACAAAAAAATCCCCCCCCTGTATTTTCTATTATACTGTATCGTGTAGATCTTGACAAAATGTATGTCTTTTGTTGCTGAATAACTTTAATAACTTCATATGTTCTGAGGTCTTTGGGATGTGAAAACTTTCAAGTGGTACGAAAAAACTTTGAGGTTTGCACAAAGAATTTAAAAAAAAAAACAACTTTGGTTGAAAGGCTCCTTGCTGTGTATTCTCTCTTATATTTTACATTTGTTTCATAGGTGAATAATTTCAATATGTTTTTTTCCTGCCTTCTTTACAATGGTATTTCTTTATTTGAGTTTGAAACAGATAAAAGCAACTAAAAGAAGCAGTTTTGCAAATGATGCTCAGTTATGGTTCTGAACCTCTGTTTGCTTGGATGGGCTTTCATTTAAATTTATACTGCATCCCTTTAACAATGTGTCTGGGTTTTGGTTTTTTTTTGCTTTTAAAAAAAATCTTATCTTACATTGCAGCATTGAACATCAGAATCTATTAAAAATGTTAGTAAGTGAAGAAATTTTAGCTGGATGTCATCCAGGTATTATTTGTAGATCCTTGGCTGTAAACCCTTGATTTGTTCCTGTGGGCTTCCAGCTGTAGACAGAATACAATTAATGTCTTCCCCAACTTGTTTCTGCAGAAAAACTGTGTGGTTTTCCTCCCTCTTTCTTTTTCTTAAAAAAAAAAAGTCCTCTCTGAATTTAAAACAAAAGGGTGCTTGTAGGAGCACAGCATCACTTTAAAAAGAATCACTTTCATTTGTTAACACTTGTTATGTATGTCCTTAGAACATTTTTGTTGTGTCAAGGGGGGAGTATCTGATATTAAATGCAGGCTCTGTTTTAATTAGCTGCACGCTTATGCTTTAATACAGCATAATGTATTTACAATTTGATAAGACAGGAGATAGAGCTGATTAGTAGTTTAGGGAATTAATCCTTCACTGAATACCTTGTACTTGCACTGATCGTGAGAGCTATTCTGAAGCTCCTTATATTTAAAATTGTAATCTATAATATCTCCTAAACCAGCAATTTTTCAAAGTTAATTATAAGTCAGTCAGCAGTTGTGGGTAATTATATGCAGACTTACTTTTTATCTTATATTTGTTGGTGAATAATATATCAAATAACTTAGTGCACACACTGTAATCTGCATAACTCACTGAATGTACTTAAGAATCTGAAAAAGGTGGGGTGAAATGTGATCAAAGTACTATGAGCATGGAGAATACACACTGCTACTACTTCTTCAACTGCTATCAAGATCGCAGCACAGACCACATGACCAACCTTCCTCTCTTTTGGCCCATCAATAAGACCACTAATTCAGTGAGAGACTTCCTATTACCATTAACAGGCTCTGTAAGAAGCTCTGTGGGCCAAACCTCCCTATCCTTTGGCTACATAAACCAGCTGCAGAACTGGAGAGGTTTCGCTGAGCAAGTATGGGGCAGGCAACGAGCAGATGTGGGGCCTTACAGCAGTGGACTCCATTTCTCTGTCCCAGCAGGGCTCCTTCATACAAATACTATTTACACTGTCTGTTGCACAGAGTAATAGGATTTGGCCCTCTACATTAAAGTAATACCCATTAACTATGATCTTTTCATTCATCAGTCCACTCTAATGGGAATAATCTGTATGTATCAGGGGAACGGGAGAGGTTAACACCGGCTTCTTGGAGTCAGCTGCCAGAACACAATTATTGTACAATACGTCTCAGGTAGCCTCACAGGAGGTAGTATTACAGGGTAATGAGGGTGAGCTTAACTTCTAAAACATCCGACCATTTCCAAGATTTATTAATGTCTTAAGTCAGTTTTTGCCCCATTTTGAAGCATTACATTAATAAAAAATATCTATAGTGAAGTGCATAGGCTGCCTTTACACAGGGTTCAATGTCTCAAAACAGTAGCTTTTAGGCAACATATAATTTTTTAAAATTTTTTTTTTTTTTGCTTTTCAACCTAAGTTAGAGGCCTCTATAACTGCATTTTGCCCTTTGGGGACAAAATAGATATCAACAAAGTAATTGTAACTGTCCTGTGACACAGAAATGCAGCAAAACTTCAGGGAAAACAGTAACATGAACTCATAGGTAAATTAACAAGAAAAAAATAGCCAATGTATATAATGTGTCAAGTGTAACCTTTAGAGGAAACCCGTAATCCAACAGTTATTGTAAACTTAACATATTCTCCTTCAACCTGATACTCTGCAGGTTCTATGAACATACCAGTAGCTTCAACTATTTTTGGAAAACAAAGTAAAAAGTTCATGTTGGACGATTGAACTGAGTAGGAATACAGAGAAATTGGACTGAGTAGGACTAAAGGGGAATGACCGTTAGATAACTGATATTCCCAAAGAGCCATACATATTTCAACAAAAGGGATGGGAAGTCAAATCACCCAAAATGCACGGCCAAAGATACAACCACTTAAGACATTTGAATTCATATCCAAAACTTAGCTTCAAATGAACAGAAATGGAGGTAGTAGACTGTAAAAATAATAAAAAAATATAGATAGATACAAGGAATCCTGGATCCCCAAATCTTACAGCTGAGACAAACAGACAGACTTCTGGATGAGAGACACAGAAATATCTAAAAAGGCTTCTGCTGCTACTTATAGCCAAATATTGTGTTTTAGACTTACTGTGGTTATAATTGTATGCTTTCATGTTTGTAATTAAAGCACAGTCTTCAAATCTAGTTGAATAAACCATCAATGACATTATAATTAAGGCTGCCTTAAGGTGACAGGCAAGGTGAATGAGAACGAAATGGCAAACATAAGGCACGCGGTCTCCAGAGAAGCAGCAAGCTGGAGTAGAGCAAGATGTGCAGGCAACTGTGAAACCAAGCTCAGGACAGGCTTTGCACAGGCCTGGAAAAGGCCAGCATGGGGACTGCTGCTGCCACATGCTGGCTTTGGGGAGAAGTACTGGTATAATGAGCAGAGAGCTACTTCACAGCTTTGGGCAAGCCCAAAGCATGAAATGTTGTGGCATGGCCATAGTTTTATCAAGTGAATAACGATGTTACAGTGTGACACGGTAAGTTATTGTGCCTTTGGTTTCAGTATTATTACATGGCTGAGCAGTCAGAGAAACTGCTGCATGTCCTGAGAGGGGCTTCTCAGCAAGTCTAATAGGCTAAAGGGGAATTTCATTGATTCCAAGCCCAGAACTGAATTATTATTTTTTTTTAGCAAACCACCACAAAGTGCAGTTGGGTGACCAGTGCACTCAGTCCTTACTATTTCACAAAGGAAACCTCTGACTTTCTCCCTGTAAGCCCGATTCTGTGAGGTGCTGAGCATCCTCAGCCCTCCCTCCTTCAGAGATTCAGTCAGAATCAGGTTTCACTCAGCGGGCTCAGGTGCACAAGAGGACTAATTTTAATAATTAATCTATTCCTTTTTATTTTATTTTTTTTAAGTGGTTAATCAAATACAGGGACTGATAGAGGAACATCCTCTGCTCATAGCATCTTCAGGGAATCCTTTCTCCTCAAAGATATTTGTAAAAGTATTTTTAGCTTTCTTAAATTCTAGAAACATTATGCTATATTTATGAACAAATGACAGGAAACTTACAATATATTTATGTGAGATAGACATTAACTAAGGGCAATTATTAGGATCACATGAAATCAAGATTCTGTAGATATGGGCAACTACATGTACGTATCTGTATAACCCATGATAATCTCCAAGCAGCCACAAAGCTGGACGAGATATGTTTTATTGTAAACCCATGACTGAGTTTAAAGGGAGGATAGTAAGTGTTTAGTATATATCCCTTGGGGAGATCACCTATGTGAAGAATCATGAGGATTTAGGTCTCTAGAGTGACTTCTGCCCCCATTAAATGAATGGCAGAACTGTTAAATTGTGAAATTCACATTGCCTCCAGTGTTGTCAAGGCTTTGTCTCTATACACCATAGAGAGTGGCAGTCTCAAGGGATTCCGGGCAACAGTAAACACTACTGTGTATTTCATTCTGCTGACCAGCCCTTGCATGTATCATGGATGTACGTTGTGGTATAGAGCAAGATAGTGGAATTTTCCTGCAGCTGTGTTTTGGGGATCTCCATTTTGCAGTTCCCATGTTCACGACGGTGGTGTTGGTGGGTAAGATACAGCAGGCATGCAAGGAAGAGTTCAGAGCTTTCTGAAGTGGTACAAGTCCTAGGATCAGATCTGACTCACAGCATCGGTCTTGATAATTTCCTCTTCTAAAGAAATTCACAGGAGATAAAATGCAATTGCAAATTCAGAGAAATTTCCTGTTGCTTTCCTAATCATCTTGTCAACAATAAGGAGGTTTTGCCAAAGGAACTAGCCTGGGCAGCTCTGTTCAATCAATCACATGTATTTTAGGATAGGATGGGAAAAAACTGTGATGTTAACCTACCTCCACTTAGAGCTAGGATGGCTCTGTAAGTCTGTTTGCAGACTTGCATTGCTCCCTCTACCTCAATATTACTACTAACTGAAGAGAGGACTTCTGGATTGGCTTCTGTAAAGAAGAAAAACTGCCCAGTGCTGGGAATGGGTAGAGCAAAATACTGCCGTTTTGGCTTCTACTCATAGCAGTTCTGAGACTACTGCAGCAGAATTTCACCCATCCACAGTTTGTAAGAAAATAACAGAGTTTTATGCACATCAAGGCATAATAATATTTACAGTTCTTTTTCCCAAGATTAGGATCCAGTGGAGCACTGAGAAGCAATCTCATCTATTGTTTTAGCAAATTACAAACTTCTCTGTTGATTACTAACTGTATTTTGCAAAATAAGTAATAATATAAAAATGAGCATGTCGGTCCTGAAATGCTAAGTGTTCCAAGCTGTTGGAGTTTGTGCTAATAGCCCATTGCTTAGCAACTGCTATATTTAAAATAGGTCTTTAATTCCACTGTTAAATGTACGTATTTTACATCCTGGAAGACTAACATGATGTTCTATCCTCAAGTAAATATGATGTTAGTCCTTCACACTACATGAAACTCTCTCTGTGTAGGTACAGAATGATAGTTATTTTTAGTAGAGCACTGAAGGTATGAAATACAGAAAAATTAATAAATAATGCAAAACATCTGCCTGAAAATAAAAATATTTGCACTTATGTTGAAGAGTTGTAGTTTCTTTCATAATTAATTACAATTAAATGGTAAGATACTGAGTGAAGTGATATATCATCATTTTGCCCTGTCAAGGTAGATGACAGCTGTCAAATGTGGAAACTATGAATCTTTTTTCCTTCCTCCCCCCCTCCCCTTTTTTAAGCAAAACAATAAGCACTTGAAAGCTCAGAGGGAAATGGTGCATCTTTCATGGTGGTAGCTCAGTTAACAACTGGACATCTGGTAAAATGAAACAGATCAGGACGACAGGCATTCAAGAAAAATTTGTCCAAAATTTTTAGTTGAAAAATGTCAGTTCAATAGCAGTAAAAGACATTTACTCTTTTAGACTACACTTTCAGCAGGAAAGGCTTCCTAACTAGCATAGCTTTTCTGATTAAAGCCAGAAAGGACACTCCTGAACAATGCAAATCCCTGTGGACAGGGCATTTATGCAGGATGTTGAAGACACAGGCACAATTTTCTGTTGTGCTTAATATTCAGACTTGGCTATGACCCTGAGTTTCTCCGGCCTCTGTACCAGCTATTCACTGCTATTGCTCTGTCAGCCCTGTTGGATCTATTCCATGCCATATAAATAATTAAATATTCACTGGAGCAGGGAGACCTGGATCTCCCTCATCCCCCAGTTCCATCCAGGACTATCTAAAGACAGTTCTTTTTTTAACAGTGGAGTAATTGTTTGATATAAGACAGAGTTTTTGAGGCTATTTCAAATACATATATATTTATAGAATTAAAAAGGAATTGGTAATTTCATATATGATATCCTTGTGTAAAAGATACACTCCATCCTTTCAAAAGTTATTAAAACACTTTAAATATCAGCCTTTTAAGGCTCTCTAGTGTTACAAAGAAGAGAAGGTATAAGAAAGAGGCAGCTAATTCTAAAGATTCAGACACACTAGTTCTGATTCAGTCTGAGCACTTTACATTCCAGCTTCAAAAATGAAAACCCCAAATCATTCCCTTTTCCTTTCTTAGTCTCTGTCTCAATAATTGATGAAACCATCTATATGCTGATGTCAGATCTCACAAAAAAGAATGAGAAAATTTCTCCTGCTGCTCTCTTAGGCAGATACTTGAATTTTTTACATATATCATATTGAATTTGGCTCTTTCAGAAAATGTCTGAAGTTCAGAGCAGCTGTATCTGTATCAGTCTTTACAATGACCCTCATTATGAGTGTTTGAATTAATGAGCTTGTGATGGTCTGATTTCTGCCACAGAGAGCAATACATTTCTGTCTTTCTGGCTGTATGGCTAACGGCTGGGTAAAATGACAACATTCAGTGGGTCATCGTTATTTCAGTCAGGGGAGAATGGAATTAAGCTATTAACAATACAACAGTTTAAGCTTCAAAATGAAAATGTATGCCATATTAATTGCATAAAATTGGACACAAGCTGGCAGTCAAACAGCCTGGGTTTGTCTACTTACTAATTTATCTCATTATGATGTTCCTAGTGAATATACCTTCTCAAATGCTTTAGGTATACAACAGCAGTCTTATCTGGGAGCAGAATATGTAACAAAAACATTAACAAATCCCTTTTAGGCTATATTTTGGGGGAAAATTTTCAATAATGCAAGATTAGAATTTTATGATTCTAAGATTTTAATAATTTAACTTATTTTAGAAGTTAAAACATAGCTAAATGAGTTTATTTCAAACCTTGTCTCAGGAAATACATAAATTTCACATAGGGTTGCTCTTTATATATGAATACTTCAGAGTTCTTATTTTACATATATCGAGCTGTAGGTTTAGACTCAAATGCTTCCTTTATATATTTAGAACACTTATAGCAAGCAGTAAATAAATAAATAAATGAGGTTTCTATACTTTTCATCGTAAACAGCTTCTCCGACTTCTGGATTTAAAGTTATTTCTTATTGATTGTGAAGTTAAACACATACTGACCTAATTATTTTTATTTAACCTTAGTTCTGCAGCCAAAGGCAGGAGGGATGAACAAATAGGGCTGTATCTGACCTCAGCCATAAATGTTAGCCCTATTAGATCCAGTGGTAGGACTGGAGTCTATCTTGCTTGCAGTGCAATTAATTACTAGATTTACTCTTCTCCTTTTCCAAGAAGCTTTTGAGAAGCTCTATTTACTTAGGAGCTGGCAATGACATAAATCAGGCTTTTTAATGAACTGATTCCAGGTGCATCAAAGACTTGAGACTACATGTTACACTCTCCTATGCTTTATTTGCATAAATGCAAATCTGTCTTAGATGGCATCTGGAGCCTTATGCAAGAGTCCTCCAGAAATATTTTTACATGGCAAAGAGGGGTGAAATAGTTGTATACTGTCTTTTACCATAACTAGGTTCAGTGAACAGGACCAGCTACCAGGAAAGAGGCATCATGAGGAGCATGACTGAGATGTCAAGTCTGACAGTAGGCTATATTTTCTATTTTGCAGTTGTGAATAGGTGGCAGAAAGCTGTCCATTCCTTCCATAGTTTGCCAAATCCTTTAAAGGATTTGGCCTTTCACTTTTTAGAAGCATTCACGATTCTGCTGTGGATGTGGTCACAAAATCCCATGCTGTGGCTTGCAATCTTACTCAAAGCTACAGAAAGCTTTTCCAATGACCAAGTGAGATTTCCAGTGTATTCACATGCAATTACTACTATGCATTTAAATCTGCTTCTCTAAACGCCTGCAGAAGCAGTGGAATAGTGGAAGAAAACTGTGATTTGAGTGACAAAATATGCAGTGTGGATGTAGTCATTATGTAATTATTAAGCAAGTTTGGAAGACATCATCAGTCTATGTTAACTATATAGAGCAAATCTGTGGTGTCCTTTCAATGAACAATTTTGGGTAAACAATGTTTATCGTAATTGTGCTTATAGCAAGGCCATGTAAACCATCACCAAAAGAGCATTAAGGAATTAGAAAAAAAAAAAGAACACTGATTCAGACAGTTGTGTCACTTTCCTGAAAAAAAGTAAATCCACTGAGGCTTAATATACATGGATCCATTAAAATAGTGAGCACAGATTATCTTTCTAGAAAAGAAGAAGGATGATTGGGACAATAACCTGCACCAAGCTGTGGGATGTTTCAGGATGCACAGCTAGCTGGCACCTTTGGGTGCTCTTCTCCCAACCCTTGGCATCCACCTCTACTCCCTCACCTGCTCTTTCTGCTTGCTTCACTTTTACTGACAGAGATTATGCTTGACTTTTCAAGTCTAATGTAATTTCGGTGCATCTGAGGGTGAACTTCTTCACAAGCTTTTTCTTATAACACTAATAGCTAAGTTGATTTTTTAAAAATAAATGTTTATACGGGACATCCTTCAAAGATCTTTGAACCTTATATGATTAATTTGTTCCTATGTAACAACATAAGAGCAACTAATTTTAATGGTGTAAACTAATGGCCACAGCCTTTTTTTCTAATTATTTCCAAGGACTTTAGAACTTTAATGACAGAGGGAAGGAAGGGAAAACTTAATTTCATGTGAAAGCCATGGTCTTGCTCAGCAACGGCATCCATTAGATATGTCACTATGGAAGCTGTGACTTAGAGATTAAAGCTGGTCCCATCCACTGAACAGGACAAGTACTTTCTGACTCAGTGATTATGTAGCACAGCAGGTATTGTTATTGCTGAACAACTGTGGTTTAAACTAATCCGTTTCAACCAAAGTTGCAGACTCAGTCTTTAATGCCACTATATAATTAATTATCTCCACTTTATCCACAATGGCATAAGAAATGCAACAGAGACACCTTTAACTGAAGCCACAGAGGAGCTGATGAAAAGGGGACCATTATTCTTTCGTAAAGAATAATAAAGTCATTGCTAGTCCCTATAGGAAATTTATTTCCACGAAAAAGGCAGACTGAGGAGCAAAAGTATGTTTAAAACAGCTATTTTCTTAAAAACATACAGTAAATTGTAGAAAGCATACTTTGCTATCTAAGAAATATAAGTAGGCATTTATCACAAATAACCCTTTGGGAAAAAACCCACAGAATTTTCCAAAGCATAAATATTCACTAAAATATGTGAGATGGTACATGATTTGTTGTGATAGAGGTCATCAGAGGTCAAACAACTTTTTTGATAGTAAACTTTAGAATATCAAGAGTAACAAACATGACCTGCTTCACCGCACAAGAGGAATAATAATGTGAAGAAACCCACAGAGGCAGTATACTTGATTACACTAGCGTGGTGCGAATAGTCTCAGAGGGGCTGCTTCCCTGCCCCCCTCCCTGCCTCTTTTTTTTAAGGGGGAGCAACAGACTACCAGATCATGAAAGTCTGGGAAAATGTAAAACTTTAAACTCTTTGTATATTTACTTTTCTATGAGAAAGATGTTCAGTTTCAATAGCCTAGATTAAGTACATGAAATCTGTAAGTATATAAGAAAACAGCAGAGTAATGAATTTGCTGGGAAATTTTTCTGCATTGATTGCAGCAGTATTACTAATCCTGAATCAACCTAAATTTACAGAACTGAATAAGTACTAGAGCTGTCCAGTAAGATTTGATGAATGCACTATTCCATTAATTTTACCTTTTTTGTTGAATAAATTATTTGACAAATAATGGTAAAATTCATCAAATAATTTATCTGATGAATATATTTTTAAAGTAATCGACTAGCTCTAATGAATATGCAGGCAGTTCCTTAATGAAAAGCATTACTCTACGGTTAGCCTGCTTTCATCACTCATATGTCCCTTTTTTATATTTTGCAACTGCAGTCTGTATATTTTATTCATTTACCCATTCATTTATACATGGGAAGTTCAAAACAGTATGGTTAATCAATCACTGCAATTCTTAGAATATTTTTGCTTTACACATGATTATTCATTGCGTTTCTTACATACAGGAATGCTTCATAAAAAGAACTTGGCTTTTCTGAGGACCCTTTTCCTGAGAACTATTCTTGGCTTGTATGTTCCCAGTCAAGTTTACAAAAATGTTCAGAAAATTGCAAGGTCCGTTTATAAGCAATTTTTGTAGTTGCAAACACTACAACTACCAATTGTTTCAAGAAACTGGAGCTTGAAGCCAAACCAGACACCTTCAAGGTGCCTGAAAACACATTAGAGGAGTAAAAAAAGAAAGAATGCACAGGAGCCACCTTCTCACTGGAAAGCACTAGGATGTTTGGATGAAAGCCACAGAGAGGATTATTTGTATGATGTTCAATTTTGGAAATGTTCCAACCTCAAAGAGTAAGTCTGTATATTTTTACTACAGAGGTGATCTCAACAAATGATACTGATAGATTTATCTTGTTAAATGGCAAATTGCACCTGGTAATTGTTACAACATGTCACATTTTTAAGTCCTGGCTCCTCACAGAGGTATGCCAATTTGTTGTGGCAATGATTGTGGGTACAATAGTCAAGCCTGCATGACTCTGTCAATACTGTAAATCATGTTATCATGGGCGACTTTGAACATGGGCGACTGAAGAGAAGGCTGTGGGAGAGGGGTATATTAGAAAGGTTGCCTATAGCTGCACTTGCAGTAGCAGTGTTTCTGTTCCAACTTTTCCTTTTAATGGCTTGCAGACTTCCATAAGTACAGCATTAATAGTATTTGCCCAACTCTTCCATATGATGTCATTTCTACTGCCAGTTGGACAACCAATATACAGCTGTCCCTCACAATATGTACAAGTGGAGAGACATCCTGTGTGCACAGAGTTTAAAAGATGAATTTTCCAAAAATGTCAGTGATGAAGAGTGGAGCCCTTGCACAGGTCTGCTCCTATTCAACACAGAGTGAGCTGTCATGCTAGAGGTGAGGAAAGCCATGTAGAAGTCCTCCACAATAGGAAGGAATTTGTGATTGGCTGACATTACATGCTCAGCAAAACTGCAGCCACATTACCCTGCAGACAAACGGTTATTTCCATTCTACACACTGCTTATTACAGGGAGATTATTACTGTAAAAGTGTATTACAAAAGAAAAGAAAATGTTCTAGGGACTTTTTTTTTTTTCCATTTTCATACCTTTTATCTCTGGAGCTTATATTTGTATTTGTCTCACTCAGACACGGGTTGTGGTATATGTGAATATTTGTCCCTTAAAGCTTGTGATTAATTCACTTTCCGATTAAAAAGTTTAAATACTTGTTATAAAAAAATTCTCAATATTTGTATGCTTTGATCTAATCTATTTCATAGTTTTAGCTAAAATGGTTGTGGTTCTAAAGATTACAAGTATTAGGAGGAAGAAATAAGTTGTAGAAATTATCTTTGGCTTGCAGCTTGCTTTACAAAGGTTTAAAATGCCCTTTCTTTGCTAACTCGAACTAAAATGCTTCTGACCTGCTCCTTTTCATGTACAGTCACCAATCTAATAATGATAATAATAATTTTTAGATGGGATCAATAAGGTCATTGCTTTGCACCTAAGAATTCCAATAGAACCTTAATATTAATAAGCAAACACCATCAGAAGTAGTGTTTCTGCTTAGCCAATCAGAGGAGAACATAGTTCATACTCCTGATAAACACTTGAGCTCCCTATGCTTCACTATTACTGCAGATTTAAAGTACGAGGATGTTTTGAAACAATGTGCCCTAAAACAGAAAAGCCAGTGATACAGAACTGGTTCTCTTGTTCATCATTTACATGCTGTCACAAAGACATATCCAGTATAATCCAAAACACAAATCTGGCTCCCCATCCACAGAAACTGAAAGCACCATGTGGGTGCATGGGCATAGGTACTGAAAATGAGTTTAGTGTCTTTGTGCAAGAATCATTTGTAGTGAAAGACTCTTTGGTATGCAGACTCTCCAGGCTGTGTTTAAAAGCTTGCAAACTCAATGCCATTAGTAGATGAACCTCAGGATTAAAGGTAAGCTTGAAGTTGCCAGATATTGCAGCTTTCTACGTGAGGGCTGCAGTGCCTTCTCTGGTTATTCCAGAACAAAAATAACATGTCCTATTCAGCCTCTTTAATTCTTTTGGTTTTTTCTTTAATTAGCTGTGGGCAGAATGGAAATGTTGGAAAGAGATTGGCTTCTGTAATTAACAGTACTTCCTAAATGGTGCTATTTTGGAAAGAATTTAATCTTTGTTATGGTGGTGCCCATACAGTATGCTCAACAGGAATACTGGACAATGGAAACAGAATTATCGCCACAAATGTGCCTTCCACAGAGCAGACATCTAACAACAACTTCATGTTCTAGAGTCAGTGACTATTTTCATAAGGTTTTCCATATTTTCCTTAGACAATAACCTGGACTGATTGCAAGCAAGTTACCTATCTGCCTGCACTCTTTGAAAACATCCCTCTTGCAGTTCAGGCTTCCATTTGCTATCAAAACAAGCTTTCCAAATGCAAAAAAAACCCTACTACAGACGAAGCAGCTTGCTGAAAGCGGGTTGCCTTTCCTCCCATGTCCAGTACTGCATGTTCATAAAAAGACAGTAACAAAGGTATGTAGATACTGTGAAAACAAGTTGTCACAAACTACTTCCATAACACACAAAAAATACAAAGCAACCACAGGGCTGTCCAGCTGTCCAGCTACAGCTCCTTTGTGTGGCTTCACTTAGGATAAAGGAATGGAAGAAAAAAAAGAAATTTCCTGGCTGCTATCCTCATCCATAGGAGGACTGCATTGGTGCATAGGGCCCATATTGAGTTGTACCACCTCCTCTTTTCTTTTAATTTGCAGGGATTGCTGGAAGATCTGGGCTGCTCAAAAAGCAGCTGCAGGCCTTAGAGCCCAGCTTGCAAAATTTCCCTCTGCAGCCAGCTAGACTTATGTGAAAGCAATTGCAGACCTGTTATGCCTCTGTACTGTGTACCTGAGATCCTGCATCAGGGACAGCTCAGCTGGAGCTGAAAACAAGGTTACAGGTGCATGAATTTTGGGCATTTTGTATATTTTCATAATTCAGTTTTCCTGTGCTAACAGTGCAGTACTTCACTGCCCATGAATCTTCACCTGAAGGCAGATGAGGAACAGGAGTAAGAGCAACAACAACAAAATCCCAGCCCTGCTGCCTTAATTGAAGAAAGAGGTAGGGTCCAAAGAGTAAATAGGAAATTGTCAACTTAAACCTAAGAATTGTAGGAGTTTCCTAGTAAAGGATGGTCTTTCCCCATGATTTTATTCTACTGTAGTAAACTATCAGCTATCAGGGCCATCTGACACCAGAAGCACTGACCTAAGGGATGTTATGGTGCCTCACCTCTCTTGAAGTCTCCTGTGCTCACCAGGAGGTTGGGATGGGGAGGCATCACCCTGCAGTTGCACTTGGCAGGTTGCTCCCCTGCCTGTCCCCAATCTACAGTAGGAATTTGGGGTGGAATTTGACCAGAATTATACCTGATACTTTATTCAGCTTTGAAATGGCTGACACATTGAAGCAAATGGGGTTTACTATCATCTTGTGTGTTTTAGGCACTGCCACTTCTTTTTTACAAATCTTCACATTTATCACCACATAGCTTAAAAAGCAAAAAACGGTTATAACGGACTTGACTGCAGATGTCACAAGGCCTCGTCATTGTATGTTCTCCTCCTGTTAGCTTCAGCTATTGCCAGATCACTGTCAACCCAGTCATACCTAATAATGTCCCATTACAGTTGGAATGGTTTGTTAAACTTTATAGCACTTAGAAATGCTCCCAAGGCACCAAAAATGTCTCAATTCAGAATTGAACATATAATACCTGCCAAATTTGCAGGTTTGAAACCACTTCCAATAAGAATTAAAAAGGCCCTCTTCACAGCTGAAATAGGGCTATCAATACTTGACTTGTCTGCCCATGTGAAATAGTGGGTTCTTTTCTCTGACGTCGCAATTTAGTTTAAAATAGCTTTGATGATGACAGGGTACACACAAGTGATAAAATCATAAAGATGACAGTCTAATCTTACAAAGATGACCGATCACTGACAAGAGATTAAGTCCCACAACATTTGAAAAAACAGATTATCTGTCTGCTAGGGCCAAGACAGTGTCTGTGTACACCTCCTGCTGAGCCATGCTGAGATGCCAACAACATACAAAAATACTGCTTCTTAAAAACTAGAAATGTTTCACAGAATTTCTCAAACCATTGGGATAAAAGAAAGACAGCAAGGAAGAAAAAAAGCTCTGATCTTGTATAGAGCTTCTTTTCTCAAACATTCATTTTTCAGGCTAGTAAAGTATTTAGATGTACAGCATATAAATAATTTAGAGACACTATAAAAAGGTCTAAATTAGCCAATTCTGCCCTATAATTAGCAGTCACAGCTATGCCGGGAGTGGGTGGATGATTATTAAACACCTTTTATTATTGGCTTTATGTACTATAATAAAAAATAAAAATTATACTTACAAGAATTATTAGACATGCTGGTCCTATAAAACTCCATATAAAGTTATTCTTTGTGCTGAGCCAACATCTGAAAAGTAAACAGCAGAAAATGCCTTGAAATATACCATTGTGACTATTGCATCCTTACTTACAGTGATTTGAACACTGAAACAGCAACTTACACTTCTGTGGTGCCATAGTACTTGTATCCCAGTGCGGCCGAGATTCCAACAACCACAGCTGGACTGACATAGCCAAAGACATAGAAATTCTTGTGCAAGAAACCCTTATTGTAGATGACTCCCACAACTATAAGGTAGAGGTGGATACCTTCAATGCACATCCATGCAAACGCAGCTAGGAGGAAATAATGGAGTAATCCAGCGGTAATTGAACAGAAGAGCTAGAAATTCAGAGAAAACAAGAGTCATAATTCTATTAATATGTCTCTGTTAACATAACAGCATATGCACCGCAACCTAGTTACTCTAAGTAGTGGTCCAGCAGCCCAGATGTAATGCTGATTGACAAGAACCTGGTCTATACCCACGAGCACACTTCATTAGCATTTTCTGCAGCAACTGGTGAAATAAAGAGACGACATTCAACTTTTAAAGTTGATGCACATCTTCCCAAAAGACCAGCATAAATGAATTGAGAAGGTTGATCCCATACTTACAGCTGAGTAGTTTATATACTTTCCTGATCTAGACAAAATCCATTTTTATGATTTTGATAACAATGTAATTAGGCATCACGAAGAATTGTTTCTGAAATAACATTTGTTACTACAAAGTGTTTGTAAAATTATATTTCTCAATCAATCAATACTGGATGCTGCCTCAGGGTAGCAGCTCATATTTTCTCAGGTAATTTTAAATACTATTCAGCTACTTATAGTAGGCATATTTTGACAATTTATGCATAATTCGTTTTCCTAAAATTGCAAAAATCAACAGCCCAACTTATATGAAAAGCAACAGGGACAGGTCAAGACCTCACATGTAGAAAGGAAAGGAGTCCTCCAGCCAACAGAGCAATATCTTAAAAGTTGGTTTGAGATTCCAGCTCTGGCCTGGCTTTCAGGGAAAAATGTTACCCAGAGAGCCACCAGTGTAGCTTTACCCAGCATCCAAACAAATGTGAAAAGTGAAAGTGCTAAATACATTGATTTAAGTTAAGGTGACATAGTTTAAATGAAACCCATGGAGCAAAGTCAATGTCCACCAGCTCAGACGAAGGCCCTACTTCTTTAAATGACTATTTTATGTTTACTAGACTGGGAAGTCAGTGTCACTAGAACATTGGTACTGATACTAGGAAATACTGGAAGTAGGTGGAAGATCGTATCTTATACTGTGTATTTAATTTACAAGAGAAAATTAAGATACAAGTGAAAACTACTCACCTTGTTATTGTTCATATTAATTCCAATCAGAAAAATAAGTTCCGCCAGGAAAAGGCTGCAGCAGAGGTTTTTGTGAATTGTTGTTCTAGTGCTTTGAATTTCACTGAAGAACCAGAATGTAAAAATGCACATGGAGAGGCAAATCAACGAAATAATTATTCCTAGCTGAGTGATTCTTGTGAGAATGTTATAATTTGTAACACCCTGGGGGAAAATTATAATATAGTATTTAAAAGAATAGCTTTGTACCTTCTCAAGAAAAAACTCATTCTATAATACAGTTCTTTTCTTCTTTTCTACAAAATAGTAATAAAAACTGTTTGTAGAGTTTCACCACAAATGTACACTTTGGATTACCTAAAAATTATTGGGGTTTTTTTGTGAAACAGATAAAATTCTAGGGGAAATTAGTAATGAGCTGCATATATTCCTGCTCTTGTATTTTCTGATATTTCTTAACAAAACTTTTTATTAACATCACTATCTCGTAATATGATTTTAAAAATCAGATCATTTTTGTGAATGACAAATACACTGGCAGTAGGACATATATTAGTATGACATGAACATTTTCTAATATAAAAGGACTTATCACAGCAATGACTTAGATAAGCAAAACTGAATAACCATCTTACTGAATTTGCGACATGATCAAAACAAGACTCTGAAACAACAATCACTTCAAATAAATGCTATTCCAGATACATAACATGAACATTCTCCAAAGAAACACAGGCTACTTTAATATTGGATATGATTATTTTCTGTGTAGGAATAAAGTTACATTTTCTGCTTGGTATTTGCACAAAGAATCTCTGAAATACATGTCTGTACATCACCATAAGGATAGTATTCAGCTGACCATAAAATGTATCTGAGTATTTTGTTTTTCTACATAAAGGAGCAGGGATTATTCTCCTCCCAGTCCTCCTTTTCAAAATAACTATATAAGTACCTGCAAAGGTTTTAAATTTGAACTGAAGACTTAGGATGCTATTTGGCAACCAGGAAACAGTCTCTATCAGCATGAAATTCACAGCGTGAGAGAGCTGTCTCAATACAGTATATTCGTGCTAGTATTCTGCTTGCTGTCAGCTCTGATACCTTATAAACCTGCCTCCTGAAGACAGAACCTAAACTCCTGCACATTCCCACACAGACCTTGGAAATCTTTGGTTCCTCTTAATATAAGAATGACATAAATTGAGTGGTCATTCTCACAATTTTATGCTGGTCATGAGTGTCCATGTTTAATAGCCATAAACTTCAAATTGATTATGCTGTTGCAAACTTTCAGGAGAGAATTTAAAATAGATTTTTAGATTCCAAGGTTAGACAAATGGGTGGCAAAGTTTTGTGAGAGAGAAATTCAGGGCCATATGGTTACTGACCAGCAATGAATGCCAGCTAAATCCCACAGCAGTCTTAAAGTGGGATTTAAAATTAAAAGCAATGCACCAAAAATAAGCACAACAGTGTATTTGGAACAAGATACTTTGCTGCATCACTGGTCTGTAATACTGCAGAAAGGACATAAGGAAATTCAAACACATATGGGAGGAATTTTATTTGCTCTGTGCACAATAAATTGTGTGTTTGCTGAACAAAAACAAGACACAGCCTAAAGGGGGAAAGGTATGTAAGTTGCATTGAAATAAAAACATAAGAAATGAAGACAGGAGAAAGTATCAGGTAAAACACTAAATTAAAATAGCACTTACAACAGAGCCACCTGAGGACATCAAAACAGCAAAATGAGTCAGATGATTACATTTGCATGAGATGTGAGTGGAGTTGGAATGTATCAGCTCACAGCCTTGTGTAGCCCAGTTGCCGTTCATTGTGTCTGCTGAGTAGTTCCAAAATGCACATTTAATATCTTTATCCACAGTCTGGAACAGAAACAAGATGTTTTACTGATGGCAAAAGGCAGGATATTTCCTATCAAGAGACCTTTAGAAACGTTAGCCAGTGCAATTCATTAAAAATTTCTTGTTACTATTGGAAGGTTGGGAAACAAAAAAAGCACATTCTGCAAGGCCGTTTCCAAGCAATTAAAACATGCCTAGGGATGGAAGGACTTTATCCACACAGCTAACATCCCACCAAACATGTAGGCTAATCAGATTACTGAATCCTTCTGGTATTTGCCAAAGTTTTGGCATTTTTACCTACTGAAAACATTGTTATATATACACCTGGACCTGCTGAAAATGGACTGAACCCCATGGTTACAGCCGCATTGCTTGCTCTCCACATAGTCCCTTCCAAATGAGCAGTTCAAAACCTGAGACTTATTCTGTGCATTTTACAAAGTAATATGAGATAAAGCCAGGGTCATATCACACCTGCTATATCAGGTGCGATTACAGCAATGAATTAGACCATTAGTATTATTTATTACAGTTAATGCTTACTAGCATTAGTCAAAGATATGGTTCTCACTGTACCATAGGCTGTATAAATATATGCAAATTTATATAAAGGTGATACCTAGCTCAAATATTAGAAGTCAAATAGCAAATTTAAAAGCTGTATAGCCAAGGCTAACACCTTGTCCCATTGCCCACCTCTCCACAGAGTCACTTTCTTGTTATGTTTCTGATAATTCTTTACGCCACGTAAGGTAATTCTTCACATACAAGTGAAGCAGC
Source organism: Coracias cyanogaster (assembly GCA_033124195.1). NCBI lineage: Eukaryota > Metazoa > Chordata > Aves > Coraciiformes > Coraciidae > Coracias > Coracias cyanogaster. The sequence goes on along the minus strand of JAVSBS010009085.1, from coordinate 241,958 downwards.
AAAATCTATACAGACTGGAAATAAAGCTCTCAGTTTTAAATGAGTGTTTTCAGATTTTCTAAATACAGAATAATCAAGATCCTATAATATCCTCTGCTTCAGGCATCTACATCTTATTCATACTACAACCCAGCAATTATGGCACTGTTGCCCTTGCTTTAGTCCCATAGAAATTTTCAGCTGATTCATATTTAGTATATTGCACTTAGGATGTCACATTTGAGATTAATCTTATTAGAGAAATAAATGGCAAATGTCAGCAAATAACAGAATTATGTGTCAATATATCATACATTGCAGGTATGGTTACATCACCTGAATCAGTGAAATGATTACCTATTGCTTTTTTTTATTTGAAGTTGATAATAAAAAAAACCCCTTACCTTGGAATACTTTAAGGTGAATGTTATTTTCTCAAGCTCATAGACTGTAGGTGGATTTGAGCTAATTGCAACTGCTATAACTGATGAGCTTACTGTCTGTCTCTGCTCTGAAGAATCTTTCAAGGAGTGATTTTTAGGCGATGAAAGCAAAGAACCAATATTGCTGTACTGCAAAAAGACAACTGCAACGGTGCCTATCAATCAAACAGATCATGTTTAGTAATTTGTGGGGTTTTTATAGAAGAACAAAATTGAAGACATTAAGGAAACAATAAACAATAGACGTTATTACTGCTATTGCATAAAATATGCAAAACAAATGGAATCTTTGTGGAATACTTATAAAAATGTTTTAGAAAATGAAATATAGCTTTATTTAAAACAATTTAACTGTGATTAGGAATAAAAATGTATGTTTGCATTGGAATTTCTAATTACATATATGCACATATACTTTTTCTAGAGTAATATATGCTTGCTGCAGTTGGCTACACATGTGGTGTTAGGTCTCATGAACTAAAGCCTTCAACCTGCAGTAAATGCTGGGCCTTTCTGAAGTACCTGGCTTGCTTTGACTTTTGTTACAGTGAAGCCAGGACGGAAGACACATAGGAAAAAAGGAAAGCAAAAGATATTTTAGAATGCAGCACTGATCTGAAAAAAATGTCATGATTTTTCGCCCTGGTACCAAGATAAATGACATTTTTGGGTACTGATAGATGGTAAGATTCAGATTAGCTGGAAGAATACAATTTTTAAAATCTTTTCTATGTTTATTAAGGTAGGTGGTTTAATTCCTAAGTTGTTTAAACAAATGTATTTATTTTTAGTGATGACAGTAGTTGTAAGCCATTTCTGTAGCACTCTGAGGTCCAAAGCAAGATCTAGGCCCTCCTGATTTTGGTACAGATGAATACATGTTCTTGCCCCAGTGAGCTACTCTGTAAATAGAAAAGATGCACTCGTTTTTGGAGGAGGAGTAATAAAGATAGTTGAGGCCACGGTGAGGCCAGTCCAAAGTCACACAGCAGATCTATGGATGAGAAAACGATAAGGCTCAGGTCTCTGTTAAAACTCACTGGATACTCATTATGCTACTGGAAATGTTAGAAATATCAGTCTTGAGACAATAAAATGGTAGGAGATATGATGTTAAAAATACCTTGACTCCTCTCTAGTTAGCAGGGCTGAAGCTCAGTCTTGGTAAACTTCACATTTGGCTATTTACTAGTGGTTACAAGTCTATACAAGGTATTTATTAACCCATCTACTCTCTAGGCTTAGTTTCTTACCGTTGGAATGAGATTCCTCTCTCTTCTTTGGAAAGATCTTTATGTAATCTCCACCCAAGTATACATGAGTGTGAATGTGTTTCATGTGGTGTGAATCAAAAGCAAAAACCTTGAGTGCTGCAAAAGAAGAAAAATACTGTACAAATCACAGCTCCATTATCAACTACCACAGTTTAAAGTTGGGTTAATAAATGTGCTATTGGATTGCGTAATTACTGTGAATTTTAAGAATACATCAATGTGCCAAATATTTTGAGAAAAAGGCTATTAATATAGCATGTGTACTTAAACCTCTGTGTTTTTTTTCATGCATACATTTTGTTTTCATACTTTTTTACTCTTTCCATGAAAGATATAGTCTTTTATTTACCTTGCATTAAATTAGGCAATGAAAAGAACAATGTAGGATACTTTAGGAAGAGCTATTGCTTTATTAAAAATGCATTTCTGAAAGGGGCCACAAATCACAATTATGAAAAGCAAAGCACAAAATTCTCTACTGAATAGTAACATTTGATAAAAGCCAATTTTTGAAAAGTATATATATTTTATAGTTATCTATCCATGCTACTAAATGCACATTGCACCATGAAATAATGATGTGTCTTGTCAAAAAGCAAACAAGCAAGCATCACCCCTCAGGACAAAAACTACATTAGAGGACGCTGAGCGCTCTACTTGGTTCATTATAGTGCTGAGTTTCAATCACTCAGGATGGTAACAATAACAAAGAAGTCAATCAGGCCTTTTTTTTAAAAAAGAAAACAAAACAACAACAAACAAATCTAAAACTTGACTGATGGAGGAATATCACTAAGCTAGACCATCTGCATTGCTTATAGCACAGCACACAAAAATAATATGAGCTAGTCAATAGACCATCTGTCAGAAAATGTTTGTCAGGACATAAGAAATAGTTTTCTGTGGCTGGAGTTTTGAAAAGCTTGTAGTTCAAGAGCTTCCACCATAAAAAGCAGTGGAGAGAGAGGAGTAATGTAGGTCTTATCCCAAAACAGATGTGTGGGGCACATATAAGCCATGTGGAAAATATATTCATTCTGAAAAACAATAACAATAGACTTTGATGTATGGGGCCAATTTGGAAGAGAGCTCATACAGTTTCCCATTTTAGAGCAAAAGCAAGCCAAAAATTCATCAAACTTTTAACATGGAAGCTCCTCTCCATTCTCTTTCTTAGTCTTTTTTCTCACCTTCCCTGGACTTGAGGCTGGACTCTTTTCTTGATGTTCATGGCCTCAGCTGTCAGGCCATGAGAGCCTCTGCTTGCAGCTAGTGTCGTGGGGAAACGGAAGCTTTACAGCCAGCTCCTGGCACCACTCTGGATCTGCTGCAGACCCAAGAGGTTCTCTGCACTAACATAAATCTGCTTCTACAGAGTTTATGTCATGGAACAAATCCTTTCCTAGCTGTTCATCAATTTTGTTAATTTAATTTCAGAAAGGTGAGGAAAGAGCAGGTGGCTTGACCTGCCCTGGGACCAAAGGAGGAATCATTCTCATGAAGTCATCTTACAAACCAGTAAGCCAGTAAGAGGCACTGAAGGACTGTACTGAATCTATAATAAGAAATTAGGTCATATATGTTTTGGGTACATTCAGAAAAATAAAGATGAAAGAGTGGCCATTGCCAAAGGAATCAACAATGCTTTATTAGGATTTTCAAAAGCAACTGGTATTAGCCTTAGTTTGCTCCCATTGAAGGAATAGTAAAACTATTATTGCCACAGGAAAATCAGCAGGAGTCGATGTGAAGACACCAACACCAGGGAGATCGTAGGAGAACAAAACGGTACAGTTGAGACTAAAAAATTCTCTCCTCTGAAATTCCTCTTGGAGGAATAAGGAATCCTTATTTCAAGTTCATTTACAGTACCTTCACTGAACCAAAGAGAGTAAAAAAATCTGTATAGAGGAAATAAAAATTTCATTCCACTGCTGTTTTTTATGCATATAAGATGCATAGGATAATTTTGTGCACGTGAGGTGAATCCAGATTCACTATGACAATGTGACTATAATGAGAGATTGAAAGAGAATCTCAAAGGACAACTTCTTGCAGCCTCTGAAGTTTTTTCTGGGCTCCGGTCTCAAATGTTCAGTTTTTGAAAATTATGATACCTACACTGAAAGTCAGGTGTTAGTTATGAAACTCATACAAATTAACACCTGTGTGTTTTACATAACACTATTTTTAATCTTCATAATTGTGCTGAAAAACTCCTCAGTGTAATCCACATCTAAAGTATACCTTAGATTAATTTTCTTTATCTTACCTATGTCACTTGCATTAGCATCTAGCTGTGTTGTCTTTTTGAAGTTCTGCGACATGAGAAGTATCGCTTGTTCTGCAGTATGCAGCAGCTTAGTCAGGGTCTGTCTTTGGTTATCTACAGGAAGAGCTTCCCACACTGTAATTTTGTCTTTTTGTAAAAAATTGTTTACAGTGTTAACAAAAACCTGAAAATAAAAGAATATTTTTAAGTGGAGGAGTCATATGCTATTTGTAAAATAAGGAAAACACTCACAACTTTAAGGCTTGATCCACTCACGTTAATGGTTGTATTATGAAGTGCTTCATTGTCAGAAACAGAGTAATGCATGTTATTTAATGATGAGTAAGATAGTGCTTCGACATATGAAATCACATCTGCAGGTAAAAACGGTCCCAAAGTATTTTTATTAATTTCTTGAAGTATCCCCAGGGGTGTTTTGAAATGACTAATCTGAAAAATACAAGAACTTGCATCTTAATGAAACAAGTAAAGTCACATTTTTGCAAGTGAAAGTAAACCCCATGCAAATGCCTGATTTCTGTGAATTAACATACCAGCTTTTAAGATGCTTGTGCATAAAAAGAGTCACTATTTAAATCAACAAGTTGACCTATAAAGTCATGTATAACCCTGACAAGCAACTATGATTTAAAAAAAAATCATGTGCTATCACTACATTTTTTTTTTCAGTACTGCAGATCAGTTTTATTTATTCTAATGCTCTAAAATGAACTAGCAAATGTTCTGCCAAAAAAATTAAATGTCACCAATATTGTTACTCTTTGGACTCCTTTCTGTTAAATTTTAGCTGAAGAGGTGGGAGCAGATGGGCAGTATTTGTATATTTTGTGGTTGTATTTTTTTCAAATGCAGATAATAAAGCATGTAGTTTAGTGAAACTGCACTGCCTAATTCACCTTCACCACGTCAGTTTATGAACTGCTACATGCACTTACATAAAACAATTAGTTTAAAAAGTAGTAAGCTACAGAAGGTGAGATGAAGAGTAAGACTGCAAGTTTCAGTCTCATGGCTGAATAAGAAAAGAATTCTTAGTTCATGATACTGAAATCTAATGCGATTTCATCCATCAAGCCCCCAACATCTGATTTTGCAAGATCTGTAGTTTCCACTGCTGAACAGCTTTTATGGGGCTTGCTTCATCTTTGACTGCATCTGAATAGGACACAGGCTAAAAACTAGGCTAAAATCGGACACACTGTTATTTACATATAATTGAAGTATTTAAACTTATTACTTTGATGTAATTTTAGCTTGACTACATATTTAAAAAGAAAAGTCACTTTAAGATCCTGCTATGGCATTTACCATGTCTTTCCATGTAAATGTGGCAAGGATCTATTACATTCAGTGTAATGTATTACATTGCAGGTTAACACAGAAAGCATGGTAATACAATGTATATCATACACTAAGCTTTAATAAAAGCCTTTAATATCTTTCTGAATCTCTTAACTTTGGCAAACTGCTTAATGTACAATGCAAACATATACAATTGTCTGTAGACTTGCTTCAGGAATCTCTGCTTCTGGTGAAAAAAAAAATGTTGAGTTCAGAGTCTTTGACTCTATAAATTCTGCACTACTTTCCATACTATGCTTTGAGGAGTAAATATACTAGCATACCAGGTTGTTATTACTCCATTTTCTATTTTGTCACTTGTTGACTTTACTTTTGTAATCTATCTTGCTGCCTTTCACTCTGCACAGGCAAATAATTGCACATCAGTAAATGCAGCAGTGTGTAACTTCAGAAGTTACAGAAACAGCTGAGTGATTACCACACTTCTAAATTTTTCATGCGTCATGACTTGCTTTGCTGGAAACAGAACACACGTATTCCCAGCAAGTTATTGTCACGATTTGAACATACAACCCCATTCAAATAATTTGAAATTATCAAAAAGACTTCTGTAAACATGCTTAACTTCAATTGTATGCTTCAAGCGTTTGTTGAAAGCTCCTTAAGAACTATTACACTTTAAATAACAGTTTAAAACAGAAACAATTAAAGGATTTGGAAATTAATTTATAAACCAATGCTACTTACTCTAGCTAAAGTTCTATTAATGTGTTCAGTTATACAGTCTTTGTATAACTCACACTTTGGCTTCGGCTTTTCTGTAGAAAATAAAAAGAAACTAATTATATATTGCAGTTCAATCCATATTCAATATATACTCACTGTAAAAGCTCTTATCTAAGTAATACCACAAACCACTAGCATTCTGAATTTATGCACACAAGACACAGCACTCCATTCTCAAACTTCAGCTTCTGAGACTTTATCTTGGCCAAAGTTACAGCACTGGATTGGACCCTGAGCTTTTGTTTTACTCAAGTGGAGCATTTGGCCCCTGTCCTCAGGACTTGCACAGATTAAGTTAAGAGACAGTGCAAATTTACAGAGAGGAGCACAGATTTGACAACTATGAGGAGGTAACCATTATTTCAAATGAATTTCATCGCACTGTTTAGCAAAAATACATTTATGAAATGATTACATTCTCTGGAAATGTAGATGCCACTGCCTTGCCTCTTTTTCATGTCTTGCTGATTAATCTAGCTGGAGATAAAGATGCACTGGTGGGTTTCTCAGAAGATGTAGCTCTAAAATAACACATAAACCTTTATCATATCATGTACTTTGGCAGGAAGTGCCATCATTTGGCTTAAACTGCAATTTTCCTGTGGATGGTTAATAACCTTCCTTACAGGAGCAGTTAAACCCTCCATCCACATTTTCACATTTTGCATGATCTCCACAGGCAACACTTCCTTCATAGCTGCACTCATCTACATCTGCAAATATCGTGAGAAATTGAATTTTTTATTAAGTATTTACAGAATAAAACCTTGCTGCTTTGTTGATAATAGCCCTGCACACTGTAAGCAGTTTCATAATAAAATTTCGTGGAATAAACAAAAGCAAAAACTAAAAAGGCAAACTTAATGGCACAACAGCTGCCAATTATAATACTTAGGGATTATAAGGATAAGTAATAATTGATTATATTTTTATACCACCACTTTTATTACTATATAATACTGCATTGTTCATGTTTTAAAACCATGAGCACAAATATTAATTCTATCATAACAAAATGCTTAGCGTGGTGCAAATAATCTGAAATCCATTTTCCAGAGATTAGACTAAATACATTTTCTCAGCCTTATGATTGAGTTAGAAAAGGGAAAGAAAACTGCAGCCTTTTCTTTTAAGTCACAGCTTTAAAAAGATGCTACAAAAGATTACTCTATCCATCCTGTTAATCTAAGATCTAAAATCTGTGCCCTTTAAAGTGCTTGGCATGTCTCTTTTTTTTAATCCACATTTAAATTCCATTTGCCTAAAATGGCTTTTGTGCCTCTGAATAATTTGCCATTAAGTAGACAGGTTCAGTAACTGGGCGGGGCACAGTCCAAGAGCGAAGTCGATGAATTCCAGTAAGGGAATCCGTGAATTGATCAATGTAGGAGAGGTAGGCACTAACTCCCTGGCAGGAGTAGGGATTATTTTGCATTATTTGGTTGGCTGAGTATAAAGATCAAATAACTCAATGGGGAGAGTAGACTGGGAACAATACCAAATAATTCTGAAGAATGAAGTAATGGACTGTGAAGTGCTGTGCTGGAAAAAGTGAACAGCTTTGGGATAGGTATATCTGATGAAAAGAGCTGAAAAATGATGTGATACCTGAGCACTCTGAGAACTGAACTGAAGGAAAGTAAAGGTAGAAAGGGGAATGGATGAAGAGAGGAAGATAATCTAAGTTAAGAACTGGCACGACCTTGAATTTGGGAAAGAAATTGGTGAAAAGGGAGAACCTTTATCTGAGTATATGTTTTCACATATGTGAAATGAGGTTGCTAGAGAAACAGAAATTGTGGAAAAATGGAAAAATGTGTCGATATATCTAGGAAATGCAGAAAGATATCTGAAGGATACCTGGGGCTATCTGCCTATTTGGACAGTTTAAATGCATTTTTGATAACTTCGTAGAACATTCTTTACTAATGGCAAGAGAGCCTCCACAAATAATCTGATGATTTTTTTTTTTTAATATGGGCCAACTGTAAAATGCATTTAAACTTTAATGGGGTATCCAAACAGTTTCTGCATCCACACAATTTTTACTGTTTTGTGCTTGATTCTCCAGCTTCCTTTCTTCTGCTTGTAATCCTGGAGGTCTTCCTGAAGTTCAAGGTTGAGTTTGATGGTTGGGGTCCCACCTCACTTTCATATCTCTATTTTGCTCACTGAACAATGGCACTGATTTGCACAAGAAATGATATGTTTTAAGCCTGAGGTTCAGAAGCTCCCATTGAAAAGCTGTCCAGACTCCTGCATGGCACAAATGAGGAGGAGAGGTGGGGCAGGAGATGCATTTGCCCTCCTCAGCACAACCACCTCTGCTCTTCAGGGAGAGCTTCCAGGGAGGCTGTGTGTTTGAATGGGTTGGCACAAGCACTGAAGTTTAAAGTATGAGGTTAAATTATAATTATCTGCATTAGGGCAATGGTTTGTTTCCATTTTTAATGCCCCAAACTACAAAGGTTTCTCTTTAATGAGTCAAGTTTTGCATTAGCTGTATTTGTATGGTTTCTGTGATTTCAGTATTCATAGCCATAGAGCTAACCATGTTATACATCAATGAATCTGGCAAAAGTGAAGAAAAGGAGGGGAAAAGGCTTGATACAGTGCTACACAGGCTACCTGATAATTAAATGCTGTCATTTAAAGGCATAAGGCTGAAGTTCTTATTCTTGGCATTTAAATAACCTCTCACATCAGTAAATTACAAAGCTCTTTTTGAAACAAGTGGTTTCCTGTCAATGCCCTGTTGTGTGACCCTGTGTAACACAGACAAACTTTGTATGAATTGAAGTTGCAAGGGAAAAAACTATGACAATACCAGTTTGTATAACAAGAACACACATCAGCCTTATACCAGAGATTTCTTTGGCCTTGTCAGCTACATGAAAAAGGACATGTACATCTTAACAAGATACTCAGCATGTAATGCGGTTCTAAGGCATCAACAAATTACAATAAGCTTTGCTAAAACTTACAATGAGTTATAAATAAATAAATATTTGAATACTTTAAAAACTACCATTGCTAAATATCAGATTTCCATGTGATTTACTGATGCAAATATTTCAAAATTATTATGATAGTTTGCTTTTCATGAACTTTTAGTTTGGTAAAAAAATTATTTTTCATTACTGGGCAGTTACACAAATTACTCTTCCTTTTGTAATTATGTCCTATATTTAAATGTAATGGAGATTTCAATGAGAAGTCAGGGTTATACAAAACAACAGCAGAAACTCAAGCATCCTTGGCAAGAGGATGCCTGTTAAAGTCTGACGGGACCCCCTGTTGAGCATATGCAAATAGACTTTCTGCATTTGTGTTATCCATATGGAATGAGTCCATATCATGCCTATCTAATTTACTGTTTCCTGGAGAAAAAAAAAATCTCCTGGATGACAAAATTAAAAGACAATATGCCTGATCTTGGAAGGTACTAATCAGCTTCGCATGCCTTTTAAATCAATGGGATTGTCGGGGGCAGACAACAATTTGTGACAGTTGCAAGAATGCTGCTTTTATGTTCCTGCTTTGAAATACTGTGTGCAGTAGCTGTAGGTTTTTGTTTCTTTATATTTTGCAGTTATGCCTTTTTAAATAAATACATAATTGTTGGACCAAACACAGACAACAGTTTGTCAGTGCTTTCAGCAATCCAGTTGTACTGGTGCTTTGGGGTGAGAACCTCAAGCCATCCTCCTTGATCTACTATGGGAGTGCGACTGGGCTGCCAAGAATGGCATGAGCAGTCTTCATAGACAACATTCCTGAGCAAAGGTTGAAGAGCAGCAGCTTTTTTAATAGAAGAGCATTTGCCATAGCTCTGCAAAAAGCCCTGGCCTTTTAGTAAATATTCAAAACAAATCCTGAAGCTGATCTTTGAAGCTTTTATAATAGCTCCGATCAGAAAAATAATATCACCATCACCATGTAAGCTAGTGTGAAAATAGATTTATAACCTTTTATTTTATTTCTGTGCTTTGTCACTTCTCATTTACTGCAGCAGGCAAGGAAATTCCAATTAAATTAAAAGTACTGAGAACAGTTATTATGTTCAGTCTTGCCAATTACTGGATTGTACCTACATCGCTTTGATTCTTCAGTCTGTCAGTCAAGACAGCTTGATGTCTACATTATACCTTCTGCTTATTAGTAGCTTGCAAGAGATTGAAAAGTCCAATTGCAAAGGACTAGATGTTCCCTCCCCATGTTTCCATAGTGTGGAAGGCAGCAGCACACACAAAGTAGAAATGAAAGAGCCTGCAAATAGCAGAAGTTAAAAACATAAATGTGGTGTAAAGCCATATCCCATGTGCTGCACAACTCCTGTGTCACAGAAAAAGATGTGGTGGAGAATAAGTACCTTCCCAGTGCTCTCAGAAAAACCTGAAGAAAACTAATAACATGTTCCTGGAAAAGGCAGAGTGGCACAGATGTCACTTTCATTTTACAGATGGCCATTTTCACGTTTTTACTCTGTTGACTGGAGTGAAAAAAGTAGGTTTATATTTCACCTTTTTATCTACAGCTGAACATTCAATAAAATGTGAAGTCTAAGGAAAAAGCATGGCTTTTACACAGTAAATAGATTTTAATAGCTCACATTCAGGACTGCAGAAAAATACCATCTTCAGAAATATCACGTCTGCATTCCTCTTTTTTTTTACTTCATTCCTGTTTTCCTCTTTTTCTCACTCTCTTCCTACCCTCCAGTTCCTCCTCTATGTGTTTTATCATCATGTCCTCACCAATTCTGACTAATAACATGGATGAAATACTGCTGACCCTCAACTCAAAACTCAACACTCTGGCTAGATTAAGGGTGACCTGATGTATCCCAAAATTGTTGTCCAAAGTTTTCATTTGATCCACTACCTTGAGAGTTATAATCACTCCGTATTTGGAGGTTTAGTATCCAAAGAAGGGAAGAACACACACATGCGTATGCACATGAACTTTGAAATGGACTCACACACATGCAGTGACATATCACACTTGTACCACTGGGAGCTCCAGATATGTTTGATAGCATAAACAAATAGGTTGCATAATGGCATACTTTCCAAAATTCAACCACTGTATTTTTAAAGTTACTGCCATATACATTATAGACATATATTAAAAAGAATACTTAAGACATTGCAGAATCTGAAAATATTTGGGGACCTTAAAAACTTGGGTAGGATGGATACTTGGTAGCTCTGTCCTCCAATTTGTACTGGATAACTTACACTGTATTTACAATGACAACTTTGCTGCTTCAGCTGTGTATAGTACACCCTAAATGCATTACTGTCAGCTGCTTGTGTGCAAGTCATATCTACTACCTGTAGCAGCAGATCCATTGGGTACAAAATATCCTATTATGGTTTCCCTGACACATAAAGTAGAAAATTAATTGTGGATCAAAAGGTTGTCTTTAGGACTCACTGCTTGGTAAAGTAATTGATACACTTGTTTAATGAGAAAAGGTGCCCACAGGTAATTTTTTATTTCAGTGTGAGTTTTGGAAGCTCTCAGTTCCTCCCTTGCAAAAAGGAGAAGACAAGTGGCAAATGAACCCCTAGTAGAGGATAAAAAAAGATCAGACTGCCCAGTAAAGAAAAGAGGGCAAAAAAATAAAATTAGCAAGCTAATGGTAAAAGTTAAAGTGACAAGAACAGTCAGAGAAATAATTTTGAAGACAAAACTTCTGAAGTTGAGGAAAAGTCATAACATAAAAATCAAAGCCTTAACCAGAAACAGTGAGAATATTTACAGCTCAATGTGCTAACAGTCTCAATCCCAGCTAATTTAAGGACAATTCATAGCAGTTGGATAAAGTTGAGCTCTTTTAGATGGATGTGAGCAATGAGCAAGAAATGTTGATTAGATCACTTTCTAGCTTAATATGCAGCCATTCTGCTGATATTAAGAGCAGTAAGAAGAGAGGTTGTCAGCACTTACAAGCTCACAGGAGACATATCTAGAATGAGACACAGTCAGCATAAAAGGTGTAAAGGGCAATAGATTTATTTCTCATTTTCCCATCCCCTGAGGACCGTTGCAACACACAGAGAAAATTACCAGGAGTTTGAAAAAAGAGAAATAGTTACAGTTCATCCATTCAAAGGAAATCCTAAAGGATTGCATAGTTGTTCAGAAATAACATTTTTCCAGAGAACTTTTCCTCCCTGTAATCTTGAATGTGTTCCATCTAACTGTTACAGGAAACAGAGGCTGATGGATGGAACCGGAGGTAGGATTACTACTGATCTTCCTCATTGCTTTTGATCAGACTTGAAAAATTACCAAAAATATCCCAACCAAAGCCCCCAAACAAAAGATATTTGGAGCATAGTAGGTCAAATGTATAGGGAATTTTGTTGGTCCAAGATAACCTGAATGCAGAATACTTTGTCACTCTGTTTTGTTTTAAGAATATGACCATCTTGCTCACAGATCAGCGAAACAAGGGCATAAATAGGTGGACTGGGGATTTCTGTGTTACCTATTAGATATTAATTGTCTAAAACTGTGACATGTAGATTAAAAATATTGCAAGCAGGGTCAAGAATGAAGTATTATTGAAAGCAATGGCAGCTGCTGTGTTAATGGTGAGAACTGCAGGCCTCAACTGGAATATTGTCTGTACCAGTCCAAATTGTAAGAATTTTATATTCAGACTCCAAACTTCACAAATCTGAAAGCATTTTGCTAGATTTCTATAATTAACAGAAGCAGTATGAGAAGAGTGACAATGTAAAGCTAGCTAGCAGACATTAATAACTTACCCACGCAGGAGGTTCCATCATTAGGTATAAAAGTTTGTTGACCATTGCTGGATCTGAAACCAGGCACACACATACAGAAATAACTTCCCACTGTGTTTGTGCAATTGGCATGCTCTCCACAAGGCTGAGTAGCATTTTCACATTCATTATCATCTGTCAAGACATAAATTATGGAGAAATATATTTGCATTTTCCAATTGAAGAAAGCAGGAAAGTAAAAGCTTAATTTGGCCTCTCGTATTTTATTTATATAAGCTTTGAATGCAGAGCTGGCACACTTGGTGTTTGTCTATATAGATTTCCCATTGCCAGAGATGTAATCAGGTGTTCAGCAGCACTCTTCTGCCCTCATCCTGCATGAGTCAACAAATAAAAACACCAGAATGTACTGAAGTGAATGGCTTAATTGGGTATTCATTTGGAATAAAGGATTGAGACAACTACATGATCTACCATAGTTGTATTTGATAACATTTTTTCCTGCTCAGAATTCTACAGGTTATCCTGAGGATGCATTTCAGAACTTAGAATCATAGGAAACTGAGCTCAAAAGCATATTAAGAAGTCATCCACTTCATTTCCTAACACCAAAGCAGGATCAATATAGCTAAATTGTTTGTTTGTTTTTCTGGCCTGTTTTTTGAAGACCTTCTGTAGTACTTCTCAGCAGTCCAAGGCAACAAACTTTAAACTTTTGTCCTACTGACTGACCTGAGTTTTCAAATATATTGTTTTTTCTTAGTTATTCCAAGGATCTTAACAAACAGATGAGCAAGATTCATGGCTTGATATTTACCTCTTAGCAATTGCTGTGCAAGTCTTCATTTCTGTACCTGCAAATTTATATTATCTATTTTACAGGACTAAATGCCATGCCTCTAATGATACGTGAAAAAGTAACTATATACACAAGTTTTAAGAATACTTCATCTTTGCAGAGCCTCTTCATGTGCTACCATTGTGAGCATGGGGATCCAGTTAACATGATCAAAGCTCAAATGAAATAATAAACTCATGCTTTGAACTTTATAGTTTATCTTCTGCAATGACTCAATAAAACAGTTTCCTCTCCAGAATCTTCCAAGGACCCTGTTGTCTATTAAACAATTTTCAGACCAAACTTGAGAAAAATTTCAAAAGCTTTCTTATCTAGACACTCTGGTTACCAAACGCAAGAATACACTTACAATACCGAAAACTCCATCTTTCAAATACCCTATTTCTCCCAAAGCACGCCAGAACTCTGAAACAAAGCAATGAAACTCCCTCAAAGAAGAATATGCTCTGTGTGGAGTTCTCTATTTTCTACATTGTGAGAAAGGAAAAGAGTTAAAGGCTTCCTGAAGTCTACTGGGATTTCGTTCCTGTTCTCAGGTAAAAAGTACCCATAACATGATGAATGACAGGAAAGAATTCTAACAAGGAGAGAAATAACCATCTATTGCAGAGATGGAACAATTAAGCAGCGTGACAGGGAGAAGAAATATGATATCAGAGAAGATGCCCAAGGATGAGTTTCAGGAAGGTGCTTCTGCTTTCCTGATAGTCAGTGTTCTCATAAGGTATTTACAGAGATAAGGTACAGGTAAGTAAAGTGTCACATAAGCTAGGGTAGTGGCAAGATTAAGGCACACCAAAAGCTGTAAAGCATTTCAGGAATACATTTCTGCGATATAATTTAGTCACAACTCCCAGCATAACCCTGGAAGAGGACGTTTTTCAGATTTGAAGCCTGACATGATTTTGAATGTTACTCAGTTGACTCAGAGATACAAATATCAATTCAGAACTGCAGCTTTCCTCAGGAGAATTTGGGTCAACAGTATCAAATGGATTATGCTCATTGTAACTAACATTGAATGTAATTTAATGAGGAATCCAAGTACAAAAGCACTTTGCCAACACGGCAAAAATATTTATTCTACAGCTTTGGTATTCATGAGAATACAGCAGAGAAGGTGTATGATTTGGATCTTAAAGAATGCCAAAGTAAAACTAATTTAGTTTAAGTGGAATTCTGATAGGGAGGAAAAAATGTGGTGTTGATCCAAGTTCAAAAGCAAAGCATGAGAATATGAAAAATCCAATTTGGCATGTGGCATTGCAGAGATCAGGCCTCAGGACGCTTTACAAATCTTTGTAACTTCTTTGATCGTTTGTGTGCATGTTTGGCTCTTCCACAAGCCCAGTTCGTGCTGGATCCTGGCATTTCATGACAAAAAAAAGTGGACTAACCTGCCAAGTAAACATGGTCTTCAGAAAGTATTATGGATCCTAGGAAACAATATGTGTCAACTTGGAAAGCTCATGGGTTAGTAATCATGGAAGATGAGATGTAGAAGGACACCAATGACTGCAGAACTTCTTTCAAAGTACAGGAATAAGAGAGCTAAGGAGATAAAAGCTACAGGCTACATGCGTGAACTTTTCTTTTGGATTTGTTTTCTAGGAGCTCAACTATAGTCCTCAAAATCTACCTGTCTTTTTCAGGTGGTCCAAAGAGTTTATAAGCAATATTAAAAAGAATTATGCAGTAGTCATCAATAAATTCTTTACAATTACACCTAATTAACTTTACTGTATTATTGGTGTTTTCTCTTGATACTTAGTATGTCTGTAAGGGGTTTAATGGTGACTATATTGTCTTAGGATGCTTGCCAATTGATAGCACCTTTCCGATAATTTAAGAAAACTAGAACATTGAAGAAGAATAGCAGTAACTTACATTGCAAACACAAGAATTAACATCTTAAGGAATTAAATTCATAAGGAACTTTCTTTTCACCATTCCCACAGTCTATGTTATACTGAGCAGACTGTGCTGAGGGATAATTTACTGAACAACATACTACTTCCATTGAAATTAATGGCATAAAAGTCACTGACATAAGCAGGCCCATGGTGGTGCTTGCTGTACTGGGTTAATGAGAAAGTCAAGTGAGGAAGAAGTTTCCTAGAAATAAAAAAAGAGTTTCATATAGAGTTTGAATGAATTAATCTGCCTAATTTCACACAAAATATTTTACAAGATGAACAATGATGGCAAAAATATCTTCTAGTTTGCTAAGTAAACAACTTGATTTTTTTCTTCTTCAGAGAGCAGTTCAATGTAAAGACCAGGAGCCTAAAGTAATTTTCTAAATTTTACACTATTTACAATATTATTTGATTTATGATTTAAACAACATCAGGATTTATAGACAGAAAAATGTTTTGAGTTTCTTTGGTTTGGTTGTTTTCTTATGAAAATTTTCTGTCTATGCAGAAAGGATACTTTGAATGACAGCAAGCCTATGATCCACCTGCTTTGTTGCTACCCAATTTAATTATGGCATGTGCATTCACTGTTGGCTCAGATACCCACTGAACACTGTAGGCAGTATTTCAGGACTGTGCATTCCTGTAACGATTCTTTTTTCCAGTAACTGATGAAAAATTTCAAGACTTTTAGAGACAATATTGGCCAAATGACAAAGTTAATTATTGTGGGCAAATGGTAATGCTTGCATTCAAGTCTGTTTCATACACAAGACATTTTGTGAATAGCTCAACTGTCTTGAGAAATGACAGCTAGGGAAGTGGGAAGCACATTGTTGTGAGGTTGGTTTTTTTTTTTTACACGGCAATTCTAAGATATTTGGATTGCTATAAAATCTCATCATTAAATATCATAATGGAAGGAACATTATAAATAGTTTCCTAGGAAATTTGTGTTAAGTAATCTGAAGATGGGTGGATACAGGAATGTGTATGTATGCATACCTGAATATTGATAGGATGCTTACATGATATGGGTGTAAAATAAAACTGTTTCTCCATTTTCACCTTAGAAAAATACTGTAAATGTAATTATGGTTAGATGGAATCAGCTACTATCTTCATGCAATCATATCTCTACCAGTCTCTTGGAAATGTATAAGTATCTTCAAAAGCAAAAAACCTGAAAAACTGATATACCCCTTTCAAACTCCCTTTTGAATAGGGGATGGTAATTCTGTATTAAAGCTGCTTCCATTCATTAATATGAGAACACCATTGGTTTAGTATTGAGTAGCCCCTCTAAGTTTTTTTTAAACTTTAAAGCATATGAATACACGAAGAATGATTTGTGGATGTTAGGGCCATGATGCAGTTGGAAGTTAAAGGAATCTAATAAGATTTTAGGAAAAAAAAGAATAGAGGAAATTTCTTTTATCACTTTCCATCTCCTTTCTAAAATGCAAGTTTTACCCTGTCGTATACCCTGTTTTAATACTGGGTGGTTACAAAATTATAGCCTACATTAGGAAAATGCCAGGGCAACTACAGCTACAAAGTGACGTAATTTGTTATTATTGTGACAAACATAAGAAAATGTTCTGAACTATCAATTTTAGATATAAGATTTTTGTAATGCTGTTTACATATTTTATTTGAGAAATGTCATGAGTGGAAGTCTTATGGGAGCAGCTTTATCAAAACAGCTTTGAAGGATTTCCATTGCACTGGACACATCTCCATGACAGACTTTGACTTAATTTTTGGGTGAAACTTGTCATATTGATTCACAATCACAGAGAATTTTTTCTTTTTTTTTTTTTTGATAAATTTTCAAGTAAACTGCTTCTCCCATCACTTCAAGTAACAAACAAACAAGATTGAAAACACCCAAGTTAAACAGAATTATCTGTGCATGTTCAGTCCTCATCAATCCATGCAAAATTAGATTTTTGTTGAAGTGAAAGGTTGTATTATAGAATATACTCTGGGCTGTCTGACACTGAACGAAATTGTTATCAGTCAGGCCAATGGCCTTTATTAATTGGTAAGTGACCTGACTTGAAAACTAGCAATGTTAAACTTGGAGCTTGGTCACTGGTGATAGGTACCTATGGTGGGATTGCCCGTGGCTGGAGGAGCTTACCACCTGGAAGCCCACCTACGTGGAAAGCCTACCTTGGTGCTGCTTCTTCTGCAGAAGAGCTGGAATTCCCAGTCTTAGATCAAAGTCTGCCAGTTAGACCTACATCTCCCAAGGCTTTCTACTGGGGCCTTGCTACAGGCAGAACAGTTGAGTCTTCTGTTTCTTTGCCTATCTGGCAGGGGCCACAGTTCTGCCCCCCTGCCCTGGGTAATCAGTGCTATGGCCAGTGTGCTCTGCAGGCTCCGACGTGGATAACCAGTCAGGCTGGCCAGAAAGGCAACAGGCTCCCAAGAGCAGCAGAAATCTGACTGCTGCAGGTGAACTCTTTTGGCACCTTGACATTTCAGAGCAGGGTTTTAATGAATTCACTCCTGACCAGAGCTTGATTTGATAACCTAAGTACAAGCATAGGCATAATGTTGTGATTTTCAGAAGTTTAATGAAAGCTTGATGTTACTAAGGCCCATAAGCAGCTCATACTGAGGCCATTACTGTATACTACAATATGTTCACATTTTATTCAGTGCATTGCCCAGATGACATAAAAAGAAGCAATTAAAACATCAACAATTAATTTTGCCCCAGTCCAGGCCTTTTGAAACCCATGTTGGAGGCCTCTGAGGCATACCTGCCTATCAAGAACAGCAGTGGCAGCATAGTGCTGGGCACCAGAATCAAACACAGTAGTCTGAAAAGTGGACAGCACTGGGTAGGAAGGAAATGCAGCTGAAGTGGCTGGGGAATACACTGATTCATTGCATCCGGCTGTTCTCTTTCAACAGCAGCCTCTGCTGCCAAAGCTGCTATGGAGCCCCTGGAGGAAACTAAAACTACCCTTCCCTAGTGTAAACCTCATGGGAGAACAGTACTTGAAGTGCCTCACTTAACCCCTCAAAAGCAAGGAATTGAAAGGCTTCCTGTAAAACAAATTCCAGTGCTACTCACCCTGCTGAGCTTAGCTTGTCTGGAGGTCTCAGAACAGTGGGTGATCCTACATACATTACTTCTGTGCGGCAGGACTGTGCGTCTATAGCTCTCACAGCCTGAGTTAAGAACAGCAATACCATTAACAGCCTTGCCTTTCCTTCCTTGTGATGTGTTTCCATTAATGGTAATTTAGCACAATTTGTTTATGATTCTCCAAAGATTCAGCATTCAAGTTTGGTCTAAATCAGCATGAAACAGCAGATGCTTAGAAAAACCACTTGGGACTGCAGAACTGGGCTGGAAATCTCATTTAAATATGAATTGCTTTCATAACTGGCCCAATTCATCTTTGTCCTACACTGGGGCAGGGGACCATGCAGTTGCTGCATGGGAAATCTTGCTAAAATTTTGTAACTCAACCTTCTTGCAAGAGGTCTTTGCAATGCCATCTCAGGGTGTATTAATAGCTTGCCAGTAGTTTTTAACTGATTTGAACTTGATGGCTCTGCAGCAAGCAGGAGTTCTGAAGTCCTTAGTTCAGCAAACAAATATTTTCTCTCATATTCTTCACAGGCTACGTGTATATGCAGAGATGATTTTTGGATAGCAGTTCTCACATGTCTGACTGAACCAGAGGCCTTCATAACAAAATTCCCATAGTCCCAGTTTAAGGAACAGGGCAGAACAGCCTTAAAGAATAAGGAAAGGCATGTTCTACATATTCAAAACATGCTCAGGTTGAGTTTCAGAGAGTGGACAAGGTTCAGAAAGGTTAATATATTATCTAAACTGTTTCCCTCATTGCTGGTTGATATTTTCAGATATTACAAATTAAACATGAAAAGCATTTATTATTGGGTAAGTGCCAGTGATGAAATTGTCATTTGCTTAGCCACACAGAACAACCTGCCTTTTCAACCTGCCTTGTGAAGTATCAAAAAAAGAAAATCTGTAATTTGTGTTCACTCATATGTGAAGAATGAGGTGGGGTGGAATCTTTAAAAGTGCTAATCCTTGACTGGAAACAAAACATTTACCTAGACAAGCATCTGCAGGAATTTGAGAATAAAAAGGAGCAGGGTGATCAAATCGGTGAAACAGAGGGAAAGGGGAGAATAAATAGCTGTTGAGTGGCTCTATCCCACCTTTTCCCCAGCACTGCCTCCTCTGGAGAGCAGGAGTCTGGGGGCACTGCAGACAGCAGCAATGGGCCCAATTGCTCTCCCCAGAGAAGGCCTTAGTGCTGCCTTGGCCAGTGGAGACTGAACTGAGCTGTGCAGCTGCAAGTAGTGAGCTTCAGTCTGGGCAACCAAACCCCAAGTTAAGTATTTATTTTCTGTCTGACACCCCTTCCCTGACTGGTTCCCTGACTGGATCATCTTCACTTCTGTGAAGGTTCACTCCTATTACAGGCAAAACTCACAGCTGGTCAGACATCCCCTGCTAATGTCAAGAGCAGTGTCTCAGGGCACCTGTTAGGGCTATGGGTGAAGAGCGCAACCCAAATTGCAGCTCAGGCACAAGGGATCAGGAGCTGTCACCCACTCTTCAGGGAAGCAGATCATGACCTCCTTTGCCTGGAGCACTCCAGGCTCCCCTTCTGCCTTCTTCCCAGGAAGGAGGTGTTAATTCATCAGCTGAGCACCTGGCCTGATGAGCTGTTAAAATGCAACATTAGAGAAGGAAAGAGACTGTAGAAGAGTAAGGAATAAAATTATAATTCTATTTTCAGTTTCAGTCCCATGCAGCTCCTGGTTAGCTATACTGTGAACTCGAACAACCCAAGGCTCCCATTTCACAGGATGTGAATGAGTGAGATGTCACTGCTCAAAGCTAAACATTTTGGTCCCAAGGAAAAGATAAAACAGAAGGAAACCAGCTTAGCAAACAGTTTGATAAAAGGGGGGAAAAAATTTCAGGCAGTGCTTTCCTACATTTAAAAACAAAAAAAAAGGAAGATATTTATTCAGAAAATGTAGCCAGGAAATGCATCACCACTTTACAGCTTATACATGAAAACCGTTATGGCACAATCATAGTATGGGTGGGCAAGATTTTAAAAAGGTGGTGAGAGACAACACAGCTTGAATGAGGCAGAGGAATGTTAAACATTATCTGATGAGCTTTATCAAACTCACTACAAGCATACAGCAAAGGCTGTGATAAGAAATAATGCTGTTCTGTCAGGATATGGGCTTATCCTTCAGTCACACAACAAAAAGTCCTAGGGTCTTGAAGACAACATAGCAACAGCAGCACTATGTTCCCACTGTGCCAGGGAGCTGTGGCTGGAAGCACTCAGATGCCCGTAGAGGATCGTTGCTGTGCTGCTCTGGGAGCCCTCCACAGAGCACAACCTGTGGTTTTACGTAATAATTGCCAGTGATACTGTGAGGCTTGTGAATTCATTGCACCAATGGCATGTGGTGGTGGTGGACACAAATGAGAAAGTACATGGAGCTCTGTGATGATTTATAAAGTTAACTATCCAAGTATAGAGCTAGCTGTATCTTAAAGGTACTTTTAATTGGAGTTGATGGGAACGATTAACTGTCATTTTATTTGGGATGCTTCATATTATACATTTAAGACCCAGAAACTAAGATCCACTTGCTGAATTCCTCCCAAGAGTGGGTAGGTGGGTATGTATGAAATAAAGGGCAAGCTCAGGTTTATCTCTAATTAATTCTGAAGAAGGCTTTCTCTCAGTGATGACCTGGTCCATCACTCCTTGTGACAGGCTCTGAAACAGCAGGATTGTTTCTGCATTTACTTCTGAGTGATCTGAAAAACAGCATGCTCATGTTTGGTTTAAATTTGTGAAAAGTATTATTTCCATAACAGAGCCTGACCTCAAACTCACTGAAGTCCAGGGAGTAGCTCCCATTAACCTGCATTTTTGCTTTTATGGAAGCAAAGGGACAAAACCTGTCAAGAGGAGAAGTAAAGGATGAAGACCACATTGCTCTTCCTTTTCTCACCCCACACAGATCTAATTACCAAGATGAAACCTCAACTTCCTGGCAAGCCTGTGTCAAGCTTACTACTCAAGGATTAGACAGAATGTAATTGAGACACATCGTCAGTTTCTTGGTTTGTCTCACTTGAAAACATAGAACTGAAACACGGTGAAGTGCAGCTGAATAGTAATATGCAGATTTGAGCAGCCAGTGTGCAGGTGATAATGTTTTTCTCAGTGCAGCCAGTAGAAGGGTTTTAGAAACTTCCCTGTTATTAAATTACATCATTCTCAATCCACCTTTCACTTGTTGCTAACTTGTGTTTTACTGAAACTCATCCTCTACCTGTAAAGTAAAACAGCAAATGCACAGTCAGAATATTTTTGCTTAAAGGAAAGCAAGCAGCACAGCGGTCCCTCACCAAGACAGATTTGCCAGTGGGTAACTGCAGAACTGAATGAGCAGCCCAAGTAGAAATTCTGTTTCAGCGCTGCAAATAAAACTATTTAAAAAACAAAACAAATCCCCCACAAAACCAAACAACCTATAGCCAGATGATATCTACATTAAAATTTCTTGCAGACTTCCCATTGCATTTTCGATTTACCATAATGCTGGAATAGAATGAGCACCATGAAAGTAAGAGAATTTTATATAAATAAATGCCATGATTTATGTGTGCTGCATACACATATCCCCCCCAATACTCCAGTAGCCGCTGTATAATAGCATTCAGGAAAATAAGACCCAAAGTTGTTGTTCAGTTCCCAAAGTACCTGGTTCTTGTTATTTTCAAAACTAATTTCTGAAACTTGTTACAGAACTTTCTGAACCAAAATAAGTAAACTTGGTGTGGAATATTCTGATATTTGTCTAAATCTAAACTTTCTTTTGCATATTACAGCGGAATCTGTAAACTGTCTTCTTGTAGAAGGAACAATTCCCTACTAGCTGCAAAAAGATTGCTTACTACCATGCACCAAATCTTGAGATCCATCTGAACTGCATCCAGTAGATATTAAATGCATCTAAAGAAAAGCAGTATAAACATATCATGATTACTCTATCCATATCTAATCCCCACCAACTAATAGATGGATGTCTTCTACAGCCAGTTACACAAGGGCCATCACTCAGAGGTTGTGATCTCTCTGGCTTCTTCAACAATGCCCTATCTAACAGCAAGTGAAACACAAGACCGGAAGTCAGGATTAATACGAGTTCCTGCATCTCACATTTTCAGATGACCTTCCTGGCCCTGGGGAGATAAATTCTGTCAGCTTACATTTACCACTTTAGCAGCATATTTGGAAGGGATAAGAAAACTCAACTCTACCAAAAAAATTTTTGCTAAGTCATGACATAACATGACTTAAGAACTTTACTAAGAAGTATTTATTTAGACAACAAGGATAGATCTATATGTAGAAAGGACAACTGAGCTCATCAATGTTTAACTAGAAGTCCCTCTTCATGCTTTTGAATCTGCTACATTATTTTTTTACTTTAATCTGGTACATTATGAAGTACAGGTGTCATTGTACTACATCACCTTCAATATATTTTGTCTTTTGAAAAATTATTTGCTGTAACATATCTGAAACAGTATTAAAAACATTCCTTGCTTTTGGCTTTGAGATCTCTGTTCCATTTTGGATTTAAAAAGCAGAATACAATAAAAGATGTAGTAAAATTGTTTTGAGAGAAGTAAGAGCTCAAATAACATGGAAGGCCATAAAACAGTGACTAAAGGAGAAGCTATTTCTTTTCCATTGTGAAACAGTATTCATTGATTTCTGAAACCACAGGCTAATTATGGTCTGAGTGGACAAAGTACTTTAAGAAGTCTAGTCTGAGCACCAGAGACATTGAGTTCATGATGTACTTTCATCAAACCCAAGTTACAATATTCAAGACAAAAGTAACCTGATGAAATCTGATTGCCAGTACTATTTAGGAGGTTAGATGAGGTGACCTAATGCTAGTCTATGAGATGCATGGACTTGCATTGCTCTAAGTTAATATTAAGGTTAGGTCATTAGAAGAAGAAAATGAGTAGCAAAGAATAGATCTTTTAAAGTCATTACTGTTTCACTCTTGTCAAAAATAACATGTGAATCAAGGATCTTCTACAGTGGCCCACATAGTTTTCATGTGGCTTGTTGACAGTATGTTTTCTATATTGGCTCTGTTTGTAAGTTAGCCAATTTAAATCCTCTGGAATTTGATAGCTTCACTACTTGATAATAGACTACTTCACAAAAGAAAATAATTTCAATCTATAACTGAGAAAAGCCATTAATTACTGGAAAACATCCAGTCTCCAAACCTGAAGATAGCAAATACAGTCTGGCAAGGAGCAGACAATTAGACTGAGGAATTCTACCCAGAGGGAAAACATGCCAGCATTACTTCAGCTAAACTAATGACTTCAACAATAACCACTGAAGTATTTCCAGCTACTGTCAATGCTGTAAGTATTTAAATCCACGGTGAAAACATCTTAACTACTGACAGTGATAATCTTAGAGACTGACCACAGTGCTTCATTTCTGATAATAAAACTCACTACAGAAACATAAAGG
Organism: Coracias cyanogaster; assembly: GCA_033124195.1. Taxonomy (NCBI): domain Eukaryota; kingdom Metazoa; phylum Chordata; class Aves; order Coraciiformes; family Coraciidae; genus Coracias; species Coracias cyanogaster. The sequence continues at coordinate 217,724 of JAVSBS010009085.1, read as the reverse complement.
GTTTGGTGGGTCTTCTCTTCCCACCCACTCCCCACTTTTTCTTTCTGCTGTGAATTAAAACTAAATATAGTGTTGCAAGTGGAATTAGAAGTTATAAAACTTAAGAGAACTCAGGTCTACGGTCCTACTAAGGGTCAGTTAAAGGGTTGCAGAGTTTTGGTCGATCACAGTCATCTTCCCATTTTTAGCAATAGGATGAGAGGAAATGGCCTCAAGTTGACCAGGGGAAGTTTAGGTTGGATATTAGGAAAAAGTTTTTTATGTAAAGTCTTGTAAAACACTAGAACAGGATACCCAGGCAAGTGGTAGAGGCACCATCCTTGGAAGCATTTTAAAAAAATTGTATAGATGTGGTGCTGAGGGACATGCTGTAGTGGTGAGCTGGCACAGCTGGGTTAATGGTTGGACTTGATCTTAAAGGTCTCTTCCAGCCAAAACTATTATATAATTCTAAATAACAGCCAAATATCATTTTAGTGGAATTTGCTCACTTAAAAATTATATAGCCTCCACCTTTCTGGAGCAACCTCTTCCAAAAACTACACTGCTCTAAAGGCCAGATTTCCTCTTTCATCTCTCACCCCTGAACCCTACAGCTTTAAAGTGATGGAGCTTGTGATCTTCTCATGCCAAACGGTTTTGATAGCTCTTTCTGGACTTTTCTTTCTAAGATATACAAACCAAAAAACTTCAGCTCCATGTCAAATGACAGAATGAGTTAACCCACTCAGGTCCCTTAATGAAATTTGAATGTGAGGGGGGTATCTAGCATCGTAATTTAATCTGTAGTGGCATTTCCTTTACTGACTACACCAACAACTCTACTCTTCAGTAGTTATTACCTACTAGGTCGAAATATTCCATTTATCCATAATCATTGCTGTATGCATAACTGTCATTTTCTAGTGAGGGTGTTTATTCTAAGGACTTTATTATCCCAAAGATATTAAACATACTTAGTAGGCAAAAATATAAAAGTTCCATTAAAAACTTATCTACACTTTGGTCACAAGTAATACTTATAACAGGGAATAATGTTGAAACACGGCACAGGTCAGAACTGAAAACAATTTCAAGTTTGCATATCATAATACAACCTGCCACATAAAGTGTTATTATGTGCATTTTATGTGAGGGAGTACTGACAAGTAGGAGAGTGTAGATATGTTGTGTAAATGCTGTGTATCTTTTGGCATTTAGAGACACGCCTGTATGCCACAGCGGAGGGCTGCACAGATCTGAGGCGGGTCATACCACAAGCAGTGACGCTACATTAGTTCTGCTCTCTAGCCAGGTTAATTAGCCCTTTAAACACAGGCTCAAGTAGTCTGGACATAGCACCATGCTGCATAGCCACACTGCTTGCTATTGCTTGATTTGGTTTATCCAGTACTACGCTGTGTCAGCTCAACAGACACATAGAGACAAAGTCTCAGTTACAAAACACAGACAAAACACTGCTGCCACTGATTAAAGTGAGGGGTATCATTTAAATATGAAGAAAGCAGAAGCTACAGAAAATGAGGATTGTCATAACGTATTGAATAAAGGCATGTAAAATGTAACAGATGTCCACAGTGTGCCATGCTGGGGATCTATCAGAGAGGGAGGCATGGCAGAAATATTCACTTGTATTTTTCCAAGTATTACTTGCTGCAAAGTTCTCAGCTGGAAATGCTAAAAACTTGTTTCCCAAGCAAATCACTCAAAAAGAAATGTAGCTTCCCTTCATTTATTGAAATAAACCTCTCAAATTAAGTGCCTAAATCTAAGTTCAAGCAAACATAATCAAGATAAACACCTTGATTATCAAATAGACTGAAATTGCAGAAACATTGAGTAGATTTCTTCAGTATCCCTGAAAAATCAGACCTCTTATTAGATATCTGGAGAAATGCTGCAAGCTTCTTTTTTAAAAGCTTTGGACAAGAAACTGACTTAACCAAAAGCAACAGTGAAGACTCTCACTTTATTTTTAATCCAGGAAAACTATTACATCATGTATAAAATGTTTTGTTCATTAAAGAAAAAAAAAAAAAGAAAAAAAAAAAAGAAAAAGGCATTGCCTTTTGTCCTCTGTGCCTGTCTCCGCATGTACCAGCACAGGCAGTTCTATAGGATATCCTTAGTTTTGCTGCAAAAGTCCCACTTCAGTCAACATACTGAAGGTCACAGAATAGTTTGTTGGGAAAGATTCTCTGTGATCAGATTTGTTGCAAACTTTATGTTACAGTGAGCATTACATATTTCTTTTGTTTATTCAGTCAAGTGGAGCAAGTTTACATCTTAAATCTAAATATGGATTATGCACAGAGAAAAGTAGCGTTTAAAAATCATTTATTTTCAAATGGTCAAGCTGTTAAATATGAAAATACTGGATTAAAGCTTAAACTGTTACTCCAGCTGCCTTGGCTCCAGTTCAGGCACTGTAAAGTTCAACCTCCAGGATCTCTTCCAGAGACCCACTGAAAGATCTGGGACAGGGAACAGCTGGAGCCAGGGAAAAGGGCAAGTTGGGGATGGGATAGCAGCACACATTGCTGCAAAAGGGTAATACTGTGCTATGGAAGGGCTGATATTTTACAGAGGGCTGAATATTTTTCAGTGGAGGGCTTTAACAGCCCTCAAATCTACCCAAGATTTTGAGTAAGGAAAGGGGATCCATTGTGACATCCACGTGACATCTGGGGCAAGTGCTAAAGTTACCCCGTGAGTTAAGGCCCAGGAAAGAAGAAGAAATTGTTTTCAAAGCAAGCCCACTTTTAGGCCATTAAACTGCAAGATAACGATGGGTTTCTTGAGGAGCAACAAATTCTTTAGATCTTCATTTTGCCTGTTTTAGCCAAAGGCTGCACTCTTGTGTTATGTTATGTTTAAACATACCCTACTCTGACAAGCCTCTGAAGTCTTTAAAGTCTTCTCATCTTTATTGCAGACAGTACTTTCATCTCAATGCCAGAAAAGGTCAACACAAGAACTTCAGAATTAGACTTGTTTACATCCAACATACAATACAAATAAGGGAATGTGGCAAGGACATCCCAGGCAGATTAAATGAGGCCATGTTTTTCTAGTTCTACTTAACATGTTTCTGTTTTTGCCAACCATTGTGTGAGCGATGTCATCATCAAATCCAATGAAATTTGCTTATTGAAGCTCCTTCCCCCTCAAAATGTTTCATCAATCATAGCCCAGAAGGGCTCTGTCATAGCATAATTGCAGCTTGGCGTACCAACAAAGAGCAACCAAACATCCTCAGCTTCCTTATCTATACAGTGGGCAGAGATGACAGCCATTTTATTAGCTGAGATATTGTTACCCCCATCAGATAAAATAGTGTATTTTGTTGCTTTGATGTTTTCTATTACCATAGCAGAGCTGTCTTTTTCAACTGCATGTTTAAAGAATAACTGCAATGGCAGCTTATGTTCCTTCACAATAACACTGCCTACAAACATCTCACAGAAAGAGGGAAGCAGGGTACTAATTGCACTTTATCAGAAAGATAGGAAAAACAAAGAGTTTCTGCCACAGTAATTTCTAGCCAAGATGTAATTGTGGAGTCAACTCTCTTGTCTACATTTGTTTCCTTGAGAAAGAAAAGATCACCAGAGAGTGAGTTCTCTCTGAATGGGCAGTCAGTTGAGAATCCACCCAAAAATTATTTCAACCGTCCCTATTCTCCCGCCTCCATATACAGTATTATAAATGTACAGAATATTTATGGGATTAAAATAACTTTTGGTGATAACTGTTTGTATTTAATGTTTCTCCACAATGACTGCAACTACTACAGCACTCAGAAATGTATATCTTACTTCCACATGCTTAGTTAGATCATGCAGACTTTGAAGGCTAACAAAAAGTCTGTCATGCAGAACAAGATGCAAACCCGTTTAATTTTCTATTTAAATCCTTCCTGACAGAGTGGACTTTTCTTGAATTTCAGAACAGTGAGCCTGTTAACCAAACTCTGAAGGTGGAAGAGCTTGCTTGTTGACACCAGGCTTATCTCTCTGTTCTATCACTTTGGCAATAATTATATGAAGTGCTGTAGAAACATTTAATAATTCAAGATTTGCCAGCTGCTACTGGAGAATTCCCATCTATACTAAGCATAGAGAAGGGCTGTGGACCCTCCAATGGGCTGCATGACATATACTGTCAACATCTTTTATGTCAGCAGTGCTCTAGCGCACCAATTTCTGCTGAGGGATGTTGGGATGACTAAGGGAACAGCATTTCCCTTTATCTCATCTCATCTTTAGTGGCTACTCAGCAAGTGGTTGCCCTTGATAACCAAGTGCAAAGTAGGCAAGTGTAAACTGTTCTGGCAAATACAGGCATCTCAGTTGACCATCATAGTCAGACAATATGCCTCTAGAAAGGCAAGAGGCGTTTTCATTGGTGGTGAATCCAACAGCCCTGACATAATGACACACCACTTACCTCCTCTCTTGAAAATTAATAAAATATTAATAACTACATAATTGTTCTACCTCATTTTGTTGATGTGATTATAAAATCCTCCTCACAATAATTTAACAAATGATAAACTAACAATAAAGAAAACAGAGACTAGAAAACATTACTGAGAAATTCAAGGGCAGAGAATTACCTATTTCATTATCTCTACATATTCCTTCAAACAACAGCTGCTGTCACTCTTCAGACTTACAGCTCTGAATAGCATCTATTGACAGACTTAGCTCATGCTTGCCTGCCTACCTTCTTCACAGTAAAAGTAATTATGTAAGGATTTCACCTTGCTGTCTGCATTTAAAAACACAGAAGCACTTACCCTTGCCTGCTTTTTTTCCTTCTGCTGCTCACTGCCATGATGTCTGCCTATATCCTAAAACAGACTGTCAGTGGAAATCTCAGTGCTCTTTCTACTTTCTTCCCTTTTAATAGCTAGTTCAAGAAAGCAGTAGTAAATTGGCATCTGGAGTACTGAGGCTCGGGAAACTACTCAGCTGCAATTGAAATCTGATGTGTGTCAGGTGTGATGAGTTCTGGGAAAACATCAGAAACTTCCACAAATGAAGTGCCAGAATCACAGTATGGTGATGAAAGGGACTCCTCAATGAACAGAGTGTTCCTCGGTCACTTATAAAGGATTATCAATTATCTAACAATTAAACCTTTAGATAATGAAATATTTTTAAAAGGAGGAGGGGAAAAAACAGCAACAAGGACTTTGCTTGAGCAGATGTAAAACTGACACATCTGCCTCCCTTGATACTAGCAAATTGGCTCTTTCAATATGTTTCATTTGTTCTCCTGCCAATTGCTGATCCCTTGTCAATTTACTCTCAAACTTGGAAGAAAATTAAATGGTTTGATGACATATTGGTTTCTGTATTTTATCTTTGAAATGCAAAAGATATATTTCAATGGTCTTAGAAATATTTCACATCTTTTAAAGCTTTGCAATTTTAAGATCTTGGGCTTGTTCCCCATCTGGAACATAAGGGCATAACTCCATCTAACTAAATTAAGCTAGGCAGTTTATCACAGCTGGTGATCTTGTCCATAGTTTTTCCACAGATTAACACAGAACATGTCATATACTTCTTTAGAAACATGCAGCGAGAAAGGAGGTGGCTCTGTATATGCTTTAGGCATGCTTGAAAATACCTATACTAGATGATTGCCTCAAAATGCTTCCTAATAGCCTTAAATACTCAAAATGAAACAACGAAACTGTCATCACTGCAAATCATACAATAAAAGAAAAATGATAGCAGCATTAACTGCATCAGCCACCTGCTCTATAAAGGTTATTAAAATGATGGATACAGTATGTTGGCTATGCCATACATGCAGGCTGAAACCCCCAGCAGGTCTAATATCCCATGCTACAAGTTGTAATTTATATATCTATAATTTATACTATGTTATAATTTATACAACATTTATCAAAATGCCAGTTGGAAAAGACTGGCTACTGACTGACATATTCTAATTCCTTGTTCTGTGGCTACTCATTTCTTTAGCCTCAACTTGACAAAAGGATTTTGGCACCAAAAGTGGGACTTTTGACAAATGCCTGTGCTGTGCTCTGTGATATGCTTGGGACTGCTTGACCCTGCCAGCAATAAGCAGCTTGGTCTCTATTTTTTAGCACTATCTCAATTCCACTGGAAACCCTTTGCCAAGGAGATGGGGTCCTATAAATATAATATGCCTAACACACCTATGGGAACCTGCACAATGCTCAAGGCAGTTGCAGTCACTTTTACTCAAACACAGAAAGAAGAAAATGAGAAAGAGGAGGAGATAGTGGCAATGTCTTCTTCATAAGTAGTGTTTTAGCATGCTGGAGTTTAAAGGCAGTCCTAAAAAAACCTGCTGTCCCCTGGTCCTGAAAAGCACCCTAATCACCCAGCTGCAGGCAGTACCTGAGCAGAAATGCACCCCATCCTTCCTAATGAAGCTACTCCAGTTGGCAAAAGTAATTAAATCACTCTGAGCCCATGAGCACATCTCTCCAGCCAGGCAGGTAGTGTCTTCATGCAGGAGTCTTGATGTCAAGTTCCTGCCCTAGGGATACCTAATGTATTTTATCCAAGAATTGTTTACAGCAAGATCTGTCATATAAATAAATGGGAAAAAGCTCATTTTCAGAGCAACTGCCACTATGGATGGCCAATATAGATGAAAGTGTTTACATTTAAGCATTCTTGACTGAAAACAATGGCTTCCCTCTCCTTATGCTAAGTTTACCCATCTGTAAAGCAGACACATTATAGTTTACCTAACTCAGAGAAATGGAATAATACAACTTTGGCAAAAGAAAGGCTCTATCACATTGCTTTACTACACATAAATGGGTAATATGAATATATGATTTTAAATCAACATTAAGATAGTGTAGACTCCAAGACATTTCTGATATTGCTTTGGCTGGATAATATAATTCATTTTCTAACAGGTGTCTTGCTGTGTTCGATATTCCACAAAGCCAGCCTGTGTTACAAGATGTACATAGCTAATCTGCTGAGAAAATAAATCATAAACAACACTTTATCCTGCATTATTTTATTCATGAGAGCATTATTCCAATCAGTGCAATCCTGAAGTATGGGTTGGATCATATAGCCATGCTGACATAATCCAAATTAGTCTGCTTTAAACATTGTTTAATTCCAGAGGAGGAAGGTGGTGCAAAATCTTTAAGGCTGTCATATCTGGTTTGAAACACCCTTTTACAAAAAAATAAAATAAAATAATAATAAAAAAATTTCTTTTTTTTCCCATAGTTGTATAAGGAAAAATCTCATGACTTATTACCCATGCTTTCCTAAGTGAGTAGTCTGAGCAGGGTATTAACTGCATTACCAGTTAGTTTCCAGGGTGGAAGTGACAGCATCTGCCTCTCTGATTGTCCCCAGCACAGGAAATTTGGCTTTTGGGAGCTCCCAGAGCAGGGACTCAGCATACAAGAAACAGGAATCTCTTGAGAAAGCTGATGGGTTTTTTCCAGGAGTTGGACTGAAATTTTTGTAATATGTACAAAGTGTCCACACATTCCTTACAAAGCAGCCATTGTGTATTTTCAGTAGCACTGTTTTCACAGGATAATCCTTAGTGATATACAAAATGGAACCTGTTATCAGTTCAATGAATGTATTTTAAAGTCCAAGGATAAGCGTGGGTAAGAAACACAAAGACAGTGAAGATTTGCAGAACAGTGACAAGAGCTGGCAGAAAGGAAAACTAGTTTATTTTGAGGTGGTTTGTCAGGGGCCGTGTCCCAATATAATTTAACTGTACAAATCCACACTTGTGCAGTATATATAAATTAGTACTAAAACTTCATGAGACACCATCCCTAGGAATTATTTTAGAGAGCTGGATCCCAAGGTTGTGCAGACATTGACTAGAAGATCTTACTAGATAGATGCTAAGAGCTGTCTCCTGTGACAGTCCTGGATACTAAGTTAAATGTCTGTCTTGTCACAGATTTATTCTGTATGTGCTTGAAACTGAACCATATCACATATTGGCAGGAAATATAATCCCTCCACAAACAGGATTTGATCCTTGGTGTGATCCTGCTGTTCTCAGGCAAGGATAGCTCTCGGTAAAGCTATTGCGAGGTCTGTCTGTGTATTTCCATTTTGAGTAAGGGATAAGCCCCAAAAATGGGGTTACAAGAGCAAAAGCTCCTCTCCCAAATAATCCACATGACCCAGATGGTATGAGAAGAAATGGGCTACAGATACAAACTCCACAGTGCGCAAACATGATGCCTACATCTGAATTCATCTGGAGAAACTGGATTACTTTTCAAATTGTTTTCTAAAGCCCCAAGTGGCATGTGATGCAAACAGCAGCACAAGAATTAATGTGAAATAGAGCAAGGCATGTCTCCTGGTTTGAACAGCACCAGACAAAATCACTGAATGAATGACAGCTTAGGGATCCTTCCCTAGAGCCGACAGCTCCAGAATTCCCTTGTCAAATCGACTCCTAGTTTTGACACTCTCTTTGACATCCCTGCTGCTTTCTTCTGTTCAGATCATCATGGCATTCCTCCTACCCCTCCTAACAGCCATGCCATACCTTTCTACCTTTTCTTCGACTGTAGGACCTAGATTATAGCTAGTTCTATCTCTCTGCCATTCCTTGTGCTCTTGGTGGTACACCCCACATGTGACACCCCATTGCTGAAGGGCATGCAGTTGGGACATAGTGACCCTGCTGCCTTAAGACCCAGGTGGGAATCCCAGCAGTTGCTGAAAGTCTTCCAAGAAAAAGAAGGAGGGAGAGTGAACCTGCAATTATCTTCTGGTATGACTGCTCTCAATCTCTTCTAAAATAATGGAATAAATATTATGAACATAAAAATAATCTGGAACAGGGGAACTATGACCAATATATAGTTTGTATTTTCAAAGAACAGATCATGCCAGACAAATGTAATTGCATCTTCACCATTTTCTGAGATACCAGATGGAAGGAAGAGAGTGGATGCAATATATCTGGGCTGTAATACAGCATTTGATACAGTAGCTCACAAAATCTTGTTAGAAAAAATAATTTATAATGTCTTGGATAAGAGTGCTGTCAGGTGGATTGAAAACTGGCTGAAGGAATATAAACAAAGGATAATGAATCATGACAAATAGTACTGTGCTGAGCTGTGAAGAGGTATCCAGTTGGGTTGCCACAGGAGCTGGTGTTAAGCCCAGTTTTATTTTACATATTTATTAATGCTCTGGAAAAAGAGATAAACAGCCTGAGAATTAAATTCACAGATGACACTAAAATTACTAGATGTTGTTAACACCAATCATGACAGAGATATTATATAGAGGTAAAGCAGAGAGGATGGGAATGGGAAGAGTCAGTGACCAGATTTACCTACACAAATATGAGGGAAGGTTTTATGTCCCAACTAATAATAATGGAAGCCCACTGACAGACTAGCCAAAAGCAGCTTACATCTTGTCTATCAAAGGCTGGAGCAGAGAAATAACAACAAAACCAGCTAGGAGATAATTACTCATAATAACAATTCCTCAAAAGGTCTCGGAAAAGGCTTCACTTTAATTTTCTAGTCTCAATAAATGTCAACATTTGGGATTTTCTAAGGATCTGTCTGGTTTCATGCTATAAAATAGCTTATAGCAATGTAATACAAAGTCATCTGGCTTCACATCACTATATAATATTGCTTTTCTGAGGAGGAATCAGTGGTAAAAATCTCACAATTTTTCTTGTTTACTTGTACTATTAACATGAAGAGAACAGAAGCAGTAAAAGCTGATACAGAGGTAATAAGATCTTTCAGGAATTTCAAATTGGCCGCCTAATAGATCCCACATTACAGAATGAAGAAAAGAATTTGTTTCAAGCACTATAATCTGTGTGCTATTGAAAAACCTGTGAAAGTATTTCACTGTTCTAATCTATTTTAGTGAAACTCTGTGCAGAGTACTTAACTATATCATATTTTTTATTTATTTCTTATCCATTTATAGAGCGCATTTATATGATGAATTGGATATGGATCTAAATTTTGTGAATTAGGGTTTGGGACCTTTTATGTAGGTTAAAGGAATTCAGGTAGTTTCAATGTCTTTCAAATGTACATGGTATGATCTATACATGCACGTGTATTTTTAAAGAATCTTTCCTTATTGCTTTATAGCCCAATGAGTAGAAAAATCTAAATTGTCTGTAAGTCTAACCAGACTCCTCAGTTCAAATAAAATTTTGCCTCCTAAGATAGCATAGTATTACTTAAAATGAAGCCAAGCAAAACAGATAGAAACATCTCACATGAAGCTGTTTTGAATACTTGCAGCAAACGAAACATCTCACAAGATCTGTAGCTGGGGAGACCTGGCTTCCTACCATTTATGTCTTGGGTTTGCTTGACTTGGCTAGGGAAATGCAAACTCAAGGTCAAAGTATTTTCATGGCTCAATCCAAACTAACAGTACCATGTTACCTTTCCATGTGGATTCTTCAGAATATGTGAATTTATAGCATGATTTTTCACATCAAGTTATTTATGTAAAACTTGCAACTTTTTAAAACCCTTTTTTTTTTTTTTTTTTTAATTTCGTGGAAGACAACAGAGTTCAAACGATACTAGGGATGATCACACTTCAATACCACAGAAAACCTTAACATACCAGCTAAAATAAAGTGACCTATTCCCTACTTTCCTTCCTGGCTTGTAAAGATTGATACGGAAACTGAAGAAAAAACAACCCGAGAAAGTGTAACGTACACAAAGGTGCCTTCAGGTTGCTTCAAGTTATGACAGAGGACGACTTCAACGAAGGAGTGAAAACCATCCCTGACTCCAAGTGCAAATCCTGAATGCTTGAGGGTCTATTTCAGATGTAGCATGGCACAGAGCAGAGTCTGTCAATAACTGCTGTAAGAGATGAAATGAATCAGACTTTTGAAATATCTGTCACTGCTGGTAGTCACTATTTTTCATCTAAGTATCCTTAAAGAGGCTATTAAGGGAGCAAGGTTAAAAATGTCCAGGAGGAGTTTAGTTGTAGCAGTATCCAAGTAAATATAAATTTTGGTTTTGTACAATGCTGTTACTTGCATGGCATAAAACAGCATTGTCTGGATGCTTTATATTTTAAGGGAATCTTATATCTCATAAAATTCTTAGGACTGGAATGGGGAAAATCCCTTGGCCTGTATCTCCTTTGATGAAAACTGGTGTAGTTACTTTGAATTTAGAAAATGTCTTTTGAATATTATAAAAAGTCATTTCAATGGTTTCTATTATAATTTTCTATCTCAAGAATTAAACATATCTTGTCTGTGGAATATTTGCAAAAAATTCTCCTTGCACAAAAATTTGTGCAGAAGTTAAACCCAAATTTGCCTAGAAAACTTATGTTGAGCTTGTTTCTGGAACCAATCCAGCAGCATCTTTGTATCTTCACAGCACTGTGATTATCTCAAAAAATCACAATACTTTAATTCTTGGCCATACTATTTTCCATAGAAGCAATATCTTCAGTGCTAGTCTGAACGCTCTGAATGTTAAGTGTCTGGCTCTGGCTAGATTCTCTGTATTTTCTGTCCATGAACACGTAGCACATAGCCCTTGATTACTACTTTTAAATTGATCTGTGTCTGCTATGAAAATATATTGCTTCATAAAAGTCTTTCACAGTATCAGCTTTCAAATTAATGATTCTTCTCTCAAGCTAACTTTGAGAGCTTACAGTACAGAATCATGCAGTCCAGCTACTTGAATCAAATTGAAATCCATCCATCTGCAATTCAGATCCAAATTCTTTCAGTGCTGTTGGCTCATCTCTAGGTAAAGAGCAGCTGTTGTCCTGTTAAAGTGACTGTAAGTAATTCTAACTTCAAGCTTCAAGAGTGAAATTCACCCTGCTTCACTAGGGACCGCTTAATCCCCAGGATGTTCCTAGGTTTGGTCTTCAGCTGGTGGGAGCTGCATAACTCTGCTGTAATTGATAGAACTGTGCTGTTTTCCACCAAGTTAAGATCTGGTCCTGACAGAGTCATTGCACAGGAGTGCAGTGCTGCATGCTCTGCAGACAACAGGGCAACATGTACTCTCTGGGTACAGGGGTATATGGGGTCATTATGCTGAGCCAGAAATCCTGACTTGTTATGTTAATTGTACAGGGTGTTTGCACCCATATACTCCAGAAGAGGAGGTGAAAAAGTCTAGGATTTCTTTCCCATGCTGTGCCCATCTCTCATTTTTCATCTCCAATGAGCCTGTTACTGTGTGTTTTGGGGGATTACATGTGTTCTGTAACACAAACAGTACCACATCAGAGAAAGACTTATTTACAGCAGAGATTCAATAAAGTGTCTAAAGGAAGAATTTTCCAATGAAAAGAGATGGGCTCTAACCAAGAAGGAAGGTACTTGTTGTTAAAGCAACTATATCAGAATAGCAGATGAATCACGATGTGATAGCACTATTTGAAAGGATGTTTTGAATAGATCTGCCAACAAGTATTTTAATGGTAAGCCTTCATTTTCTGCTTTATGGGGTTTTTAACAACCAAGGAGAAAACATTAAGTAACAAGGAGGGATTTAGGAATTGTTTAGTGTTTGGCTGTTCAAAGGAAGAAAAAGAGCCCTCCACATGCATTGCAGCTAATGAAAATTGCCATTATGTTTTTCTACCTCCATTTGTGGATATTAAACACTGTAATAATACAAAGTCCTTATGATTTTCTAAATCTTCTCAATAAGGAGGATATTATCTACTTATTTAATTACTGAATCTCCAATGGCAAGGAACAGCTACCACCAGCAGCTCCAGCTCATTCACATAGTTCCCCTCCCTAATTAAAGGGTCTTTGCAGTTAAAAAAAAGTAATAAATCAGTCAAAAGCCCATACTGCCAACAGATGATAGGAAAAAAAGCACTTCAGGGACAGATTTTCAATTGCTCAGCACCCACAACCAGGATTATTCTTTTGAAACAGCTCAGTCCTCCTTTAGGCACCTAGGATAGAGCCAGACAGTTCAAAAGTGCTCAACATATATTTCTTGCGAAAATCCACCCCTAACTGTGGCTTTGTGTCCTATAGACATTGTGGCTTGCAAAAGTCAATCACAATTCCTCCCCTGTTGGAGGAAAGTCATCAGCATCACGCCTTCTGCAGGAAACTATAATAAAATACATTACTCATCTGTGCTCTTGCCATGAGAACAGAGGGAGCAGGCGTATCAAGAGACTATTTTTACCAGGCTGCCAGTGAAGGAAACAATGGCCCTGCACTTGGATCTGTTGCAGCACGCAAACCAGATGTTCATATTGCAGCACAGACTCCTTACTACTTTGAATATCAAGCTCAAACTTAAATGCTGGTCTCTTGCATGGCCTTCCTTGAGGGCAATGTGCCATTGTCAGGTTAAAAAGTTTCTAAATGTTCATCAGTTTAAGGCCAAGACTTGAGTAATAATTCAAGAGCGCTTTACAGCTAACAAAAGCTGCAATAGCTTTCTCTAAGAACAGAGAATACAGCCCAGAGGCCTTTTAGCACATCCCATCCCTCCAACAAGAAGCATTTGGTGGTATTAGCATACTACCTGTTTATTTTAAGAGGATGTACAAAAAGTTCAGTTAACAGCTCTTTTCTTTGCAGCCCACAGCTGTGTAAATATTATCCTGTCCTCTCCTTTGACATCCGTCTAAGCCTCAGACCTCATGTGCAAAATGACACAAATGGAGCTCAACAATTCTGTAGGCCACCACTGTGTCCTCACACACTTAGGACTGAATATCTAGCTTCTCCTGTGAGAGCAATGATGCCGTATAATGTGCTCCTGAAGTGATCCCATTTTCTAAAAGCAGCATTACTAAGAATTTTGTAGATTTTAACCATGAAGCTGAGTATGAGAAAAGCTTTGTGAAATCAATGTACCAAAATTTGCATGACAACCCTAAAAAAGCAGCCACATTACAACTCTGCATTGTTTACAACTGCTACTCTGTATAATTTCTATTTTGATTGGCCTAGATGAAAAGCTGTGTTAAGTTTTAGAAACTTTGCCTCGTCTCTGCTTTCAAGTCAATACACTTTTGAAAGCTATTTGCCTTTCCCACTTTCTCTCTGGTAGTTAAGGAGATGAAATTCTTTCTGTGTGCATCAGGTATCCCTTCCACAATGGGACAGAAATATCAGTATTTTTATATCAAACAGAGGGTCATATTTATGACTTGATGCATGCTTCTTCATAGCTCTAAATAATGAAACACTTTGGATAGGTACAAGGGGCCCAAATCTGATTTTGTACCTTCAGCTTCCACTGATCTCCCTTCTGAACTTCTTATAGGCTGATTTTGAAAAGGTAGAGCTTCCTCAGGATCAATGCTACCCACTAAAATGATTTATTCAATAAAAAAGAAGGGCAAAGCTGCCACTGTAATGCAGTTTTTCCTTTCCCATCACCACAAAGAATGAATGCAAGGCTCCTATTTAGGCCTGCAGAGTTTAGCTGAACTTCTCTTTCAGTTCATGCCTACATCCCAAAGAGTTTCTGTGGGATTTTTATAGGGCCTCTGATGAGGGTCCGTTATGAAGACCTTCATGCGATGCAGAGGTCACTGCTGCAATAAATCCCTGCCCTCCAAGACACTCCTGACGCAAGCTGTGAGCCAGGGCTGTGCTGCTTTCCGCCCATTTGATATATAGGGATACCCAAAAAACACTACAACTTTAGAAAGGCAGTGAGGATAACTAAACTCCCAACCTGGGACTGAACATGAGAAGGTAGGGCAACACTCGTGGGAATGGATCTGCAGCTCTTCTGTGCAGATGGGGCAGGAGAGAAGCAGTAGTCTCCTGGTGTAGGATGAACTCATATTTTCTCTTAGCCTTCATTTGGTAGATTTCTGGGAATGAAAACTGCAATACCTCAGCCTAATTTCAAATTATTTGAAAGTGAGATTCAGATACTTTGCCACAAATAAATATTAAATATATAAACATGCAAGTCACCACCTATGCTTATGTTCTCCCTCACCGTAACTTATGTAGATTGCTGCCTATGTGCAGAGCTTTCACTACAAATAAAACAAAAAAGCCAATGCATATCCTGAAGAGCTATTTTTCTTTATTGCAAAACCATTACATGAAGCCTACTAACATAAACACAGATTGAACTTGGCTGGTTTTGAACAAATAACCATTTATTGTCAAGGCTTTTCAGGAGCTTGCATTTTCCTTTTTGAAAAACATGGTCCTGTGCCAACCTAACAAATGTGTAACATTAAGTAATAAGCAAAATAAGGGGACACCCTGCCACCCTAGTTTATAGGCAACTTTAGACTGTCACAGTTGTACAATTCTAAGCTAAGACAGAAATCCAGTTAAATAAAGCAGACGTATTAAATAAAAAAAACACCAGTGGAATCCCTTGGGGCATAGCTGCTGTTCCTAAATGCTACAGCTAGCCTTTCAAGTGGAGGATGCAAAGGAATAACAGTCCAAGGGCAAAGCAGCCCATGTGCTGTTCTTCCCTGCCTGCCACTGGCACAGCACGCAGGAGAGCACAGCCAGAGTGCCTTTTCCCTGTATCATCTCCCGGCACAGTGGAAAAGCACACAGGACAGAGCTGTCTCAGCCCTAAATGAGCAGCCACGCTTGCAGTGGGCAGATCAAAGGAGAATACCCTACACCTCTGCAGTGCAGACCTGCCTCCTCACTCCGTTTGCTGGATGGCAGCAGGTGAAGCTCCAGCCCCTGGTGCTCATTGAATGTTAATCCCACAATAAGTCTCCATTTTGAAGTTATCGTGAATCTCTTAAACTTAGCCCAAAGCAATCACACAACAAACTATCCATTAGACAATGAACAGAGATTATTCAGCTTCCTTGAACCACAGCAAAATAGCAGCTTCCTTCCTGCCAGTGATTGTGGTTGTGATTAACTGTGCAGTTCAAGGTGAAAAAAGAATGTGGTTCCAGGCATATATGGCTTCCTTTAACCTCAACAAAACACAGTGCCAGATATTTCAATTAGTGTGTAGCAAGGTCACAAAATCAATTTCTTATCACTGAAAAACACACATACTGTAAATTTAATTTTCAAGTCATAATCTCTAAATTAAATCTGTGTACCTAAAAAATACACAGTGCAAAACTGTAGTCATTCAGCCCCCTCCTCCTCCTGCAGCCAAGCAGCATTTTCACAATCACCTGGCTTTGTGCTCTATATTTACAGCACAATGTTTGGTTAGATTCTAATCTTCTTGGAGAACGTCATTATCTCTTTCTTTGGCATATAGAGGCCCAAAGTGTCAATTACATTCTTAAGCTCCTTCATATACACAAGGCTGAGCAGGATTTGATATTCTGTCTGCCAACAGCTCAGTTGGCAATTTTTCACAGTCATAGACAGAAAAATTGTGCACCAGCATATCATCCTAGATAAATTACACATTTCAAATGAGGTTACAGACAACTTCACCACTCCTGTCCAGTTTATTCTGGAAAACAAATGAACAAAAACCAGCAAAAACAATCATAAGGAGAACACTTTTCTACTGTTGAACTCTATGAGTTATTGAACAGAGACAAAAGTCAAATGAGCATGCCAGACTAGTGGGATATTACGTGTAAATCAATGTAGCTGCACAGAACTGACATCATTGTCTAATTCCTTATGATACTCTCCTTGTTACATGGGTAACCCTAATTTCGTAGCCCAAAGGCAGCTGTGGAATCTGATAGTTGTAGCAAACTCTACTATGTGCAAATCTATGTACAGAAGATGTCTCAATGAAGTGGGATTTATGGAAGCAATTTCTTTCCAATAAATCCTGGTCTTTCCTTAACAAAAGCTAATTTCAACTATACAACCAAAGAATGAGTAACATGGGCAATTTTGAGATTACATTTTTTTCATTGAAAAGCTTGTTTTTAATTCACATGCCTACTTATACATAGGTCCCTGCATACACAATTGTGTATATTTAATATGCATTTATGAGTAAATACTCATTTATGAGTATTGTTCTGACAATATCTGCCATCCTTTTCCTTCAAACCAGCAACTGGGAAGAATATTTTGTTACTGTTGGACCTTTTTGGACTGCTTCAGATGCTAGAGACACAGGAAGTTAATCCTATCTCTAGTAGACACAAAGTAAGCAGACTCTTGAGATAATAAGTTTAAAGCTCCTTAAATGAATTTTCCCACATTCTCTAAACATTCAGCATATTGCTTGATTCTTACTACCATAAAGCAGGATGAAAAAAGCATTTTCTCAAGAAAGGAAATTAGCATTATTTGGCAAGGGTTAAATCACATTTTGAATTAAACAAATAAGAAACCATCCATGTGCAGCTGATCAGCTTGAAAGTTTGGGTACATTTTTGAGTGAGACAACTCTTTTCTACCACATCATCTACGCACATGTTTAAAACTCTTTTTAGATGCAAACAGGACTAATTTTAAAAAAAGACTGGATACGATGAAAAATGTAACAAGAAGTTTTGTTTCTTCCTGGCCCATTAAAAACATGCATTACTGTATTTTAGTAATGCTCAAACTATCGTTTGAAGAAAATGTAAACAAAACCATGGAAAAAAGATAGAGCTGCCTTTTCTCTTTTTTTTGGTAATGAGTCTATAATGCACTTGGTCCAAGGCTTATTAAAGTCAGGGTCAATCTTACAAATGGTTATACTGGGCTGTATCTCTGGCCCAGGCAAAATGTATTTTCTGGCAGTATGAAGAAGAGCTAACACTGAAAATTTTTCTCTATCTCATTCAAATGAGAAACTGGGAGGGATTGTTTCATATGAGTGAGAAAACTGGACTTGGCACTTTGAATGCATAAAATACTGTGAGACAAAATTTTATGGACTCAGTCATTTACAGAAGTAAGACAACTGGAGTAAGAGCCTCTACTGTGTCTGATTCAGCAGGATCGTATTGTTGCTTCAAGTATCCTGTACTGCTTTCCATCTGCTGAATGTTCTCATGCATCAGCAGGCATTGTTGTAACACATTCTCCTCCTTCAAATTCCCAATCTACTCTTAAAAGCTTCAACTAAAATATACTTTAAATAGTAGCTAGTTATAATATGCAATTTCAGTTATAATAAATAACTGAAAAAAAAAGTCAACGCTGCAAAAACTGTTTCGACTAACAATGCTAGTCAACGGTACGGCTATTTTCAGTAACATAAACATAGCTCCATCCTTTGTGACCGGTAGGCAACTATGAAACAGCTGGTTAGTCCCCAGCAGTCTACATACATTGTAGCCATAAAGCTCTTCCCAAATTCACAGAAAAGTGTAACATCTTGCACATGAAAAGGCCAAAGCCATACATAAAGCTGTAGGTTTCCAAATGGCCAGGAACCTGCTATGTTAATCTGTACATTAACACCCATGCTTTCCCAGGCAAGTGGGCTGTCATACACCAGAATATCAAATCCTCCTGGTTAATTAGTCCAGTTAATTCCATGATCTGCCTACAGGTTTAATCCAGAACATGGGATCAAGATATCTCAGCTGGATAGCAATTGCACAGCTCAGCAGTTAATCTCTACACTTCAAGAAAAGGGGAAAAACATTTGGCTACATTATGACTGATGAAGACATGGAAGGGAAGAAAACTTTCCCCTGGAAAGGAACCCTGAAGACATGGGCTTAATTAAATACAATGCCTACATAGGCAAGAAACAGGATGATGCCTCCTAATACTTCTTGGGATCACCAAAAAGCCAGACACCTAAACCTGGAGTAGGAATTCTGAATTTGAAGATGACTCCTGCCCTTTAACACAGCCTGCCCTCTGGTTTTCCCCCATTCCACCCTGAAAACGTGTAAAAGATTCAGGAGAATTTGGAGGCAAAGCAGTGGAGATTGGGAAACACCGAGGGGGAAGGCGGCGGGGGCGGGGGGAGGTGGGTGGTGAAAAGAAAAAAGGGTAAGGAAGAGTGAGATGAGCTCAGAGGCTGTGAAGAGCATGTCAAAAGGGCTGTGAATTGGTGGTCTGCTTTGGCCTCCTGGGTAGCCCATCCCAAGTTTTCCAAGCTGTCACTATATGTGTTGAGCCCTGTTATTTGTGTTTGGCTAAGGTGTATCTTTCTCCTGCTATGCTATGCTAGAGCAGCTGCAGTTCACCTTTTTATAGCTTGTAGTAACTGATAGCGGTGAAATGAATTTAGGAAGTGTGTGAATTGGATCTTCCATATCAGTGATTTCATACTATTTTGTAAACACAGAAGTGACATCCAGTAATGTATGCCTGCTGATAAGAACAACAACAACAAATATTCTCTTGTGAACCAGCATTTGGATTAGATCATTTTCTATTGAAAGACACTTCTGGATAGAATTAAATTATTATACACAATGGTTTTACCAAGTCATTATAATTTGAAGGGTAAAAAAAAAATTCCCTCAAAACTACACATCGATTGGGTACTGCAGAATGGCAAGTAACACCAGTGAATCAAAACCAATCCAGTGACTGCTATTAAAGTTGACGGTGGGACACAGTGACACCACCTTAGAGCAAGGAGCTGATGTCTTACAGGAAAGCTCGTTTTTTGCAGCTGGCAATAGCCAGAGAGCTAGTCATATGACCCTCAGTAAAACAAGAAAATATGTTTGTGTTCAGATGTTCAGTAGGCTTTCAATTTGATTCATCTGAGTTTACACAAATTGCCCAGTGTTCTAACAGGGATTCTGTATTTTGATATAAAATATCACTTTGCACTGATGTACTTTTTGCCTCTGGAAAATGGTAAAACCTCCTACACCGCACTTCAGAAAGAGAGTTACTACCTTGCTTCAGTACAAAGTTTCTGTTATAGCCTAAATTCTTGCTCACTATTTCTGGAAGAGCTGTAACTATATTAAAAGTGGGACTGATTAATTTTGCAGTATAAGTTTCATGTGACATTTAAAAGGGAATACTGTGCAGGGCTATCTGAGAGGGATATAGTGTTCAGACTTTTCCTGCTTGCCTATCTACCCTTCTGGAACTGGAACAAACAGCACTGCTTCGTTTTCCTTCTGTATTTTAGAAAGTTAAAGTAAACACTGTGATCACACTGTTTACTTTAATTTCCTGCAGTGTGCCAGCAAAGCAGCAAATTGGCAGTCAGCAATCAAGAAGCAGCCAGTATTGAAACAGCAGAGCTGCTTAGGAAAGCATCAATGATGCCAACTCATTTTTCCCCGTTTTAAAAATAAAATATTGGCTTCTATGAAGTTTTACTTCCCCCTCAATCTTCTTTAAAGGATCTGAAATTTTGTTTGCTTCCTTTAATTTTCTTTTGGAAGAAAGCTGGGATTACGAGCAACACCTAATTTATACCGCCAAGTCTTTTAATATTAAGAAATGGATTTACAAAAGTGGGAAATATACACTATTTATCTGTAAAAAATCCATGGCATTTTTGCACAAGAGGAAGTTAACTTTTCTATAAATCAGTCTTATCTGGATATATTTTTATTTTGATGGCAAGAGCTCTAACTGTGCTACTTCAATTAGATGTATGATAATGTGAAGCTAAAGCCTCATGCATTCCATTCAGAATACACATCTGCCCAAGAACAAAAGTCCTAAAGTGCAAATAGTTATATTTTCAGAGGCCATTCTCCTTCATGTTATACTACATAAAGCAAGGAATATAAATACAAAAGAAGAACCAGGAAGAAGGGTATAGTATTTTGTACCTCAGAGGTGTAAAGCTTGACAAGGTGACTCATTTATGGCATTCTGGAAGATACTGTACAGAAGGAATATATTGCTATGTAAGTCATAATTCCAATATATAAAAGAGGCCACATCCTACAATCCATTATTCTCCTGACTGTGCGGTCCTGCACATACTCTTACTGAAGACAATGATATTATGAAGAGGATTAGCTTTTTGTTAGACTGGCCAAAGTATGCCTTTGGAAAATCCAAAACATGACCCAATTTAAAGTGCTTGAAATCTTGTGGGAAAGACTGTAAGAGGATAATTGTTTTAAAAGCCATGACTTTGACACCAGGAAATTAAATTCATATCTATATGTCTTTATCTATACACAGCAAATCCAATAATCTCGAGCTCTCTGCAGTCACTTAGCCAGCTGGCAAAGGGAGCAAAGTAAAAACTAACAAACCCTATTCCTAAGGTATGCTGACATCAGTGATTCATGATTCATCAATAATGGTGCTAGGAAATAAATGTAACAGGGCATTATTGCCTTTTGTAGCACAGTAAACTCAAGGGAAAATGTCTAAGTATATCACATTGAAAAGACAGAGCTGGCAAAGAAATAACCTTTACAAGTATTTAAGAGGTGTTACAAGCAAGTGAAAGTAAAGAAACAAATGTAAACCTTTTAAAAACAGTGAGAAACTACCTATAAATAAAACAGGACAGTTTTCCAGCTAGACAAGCTTGAGAGGACTAACCTGAAAACTAGCATTTTTTGTTGTTCAGCACTTTTACAGGGAGAAAGAATTTGAATTGCTTGCTTCAGAATAAACGCTTAACCAACCACTGCCTGGTTTAATTGTTTACCAGGATAAGCACAATGACAAAGTCGGTTCTAAAGTATGCGAAATTACTACTGCTGTTAACAGTAACTACAACTCTCACAACCTGTCTAAACAACTAAAGGGAAAATATGTACACACAACGTACCATATATACTCTTTAGAAAATGCCTATATTAGGACATAATTGATGATCTCCTTTGAAGTTGACTGGATTATCACTGTAAAAGCCCAAGATTATTAACTGAAGAAAAATAGGTAGCTATCTCTAGAACAGCTGATACACCTGCTGCTTTTGCCACACAGAACAGCAAGATCTAATACATCATTAAACAACTGAGGCTTTGCTTTATGTTTCCATAGCTTTAAACTATTTATGATAGGGTTTAGCCTATATTTCTAATCATTTTTAGAGCCTGTCCAATTAAAATTCTGGTTACTTGTTCATGCTATTAGAGGACTACTGCACAATATTAATAATGCACCATGTGATGTGCTGCCCTAGAGAAATGTCATTTCTCTTTCCGGGGCAACAGTCACAGAGTTCTGATACAAGCTTTGTTGCTTAGTTGGAGGGTAAGTGACTTTGGTGGTTGTTGAGGTATTTTACCAAAGAGAACTTTGATCTCCTTACATGAAGCTTGCTTCAAACCATTGCCACTTAACTGCAAAGCATCACAAATATGTCTAGCATCTTGTTTGCCTGGAGTGAAATTGAAAATTTTATTTCCAAGATTAAGATTCCAAACACTTAGTGTAATTCTTAATAAACGATTAATTGATTCACAATACTTGTGAGGGTATATTTCACTGTACTGAATTTTCTTTAAATTATC
This sequence comes from Coracias cyanogaster, assembly GCA_033124195.1. Taxonomy (NCBI): domain Eukaryota; kingdom Metazoa; phylum Chordata; class Aves; order Coraciiformes; family Coraciidae; genus Coracias; species Coracias cyanogaster. The sequence goes on along the minus strand of JAVSBS010009085.1, from coordinate 195,384 downwards.
AATATATGATTTTATGAATTTTGAGTCTAGATTTCCCTAAGAAAATAGAGGCAAAAGAGTAAGAAGAAGGTACTGTATGAGAAAAAAGAACATGGAAGGTAAGATAAATCCATCCTCATGCAAATGGATTTAATAATGCCATAATGGGCACGTATATAATGGATGGATTTAAGAAAGTCAGTAATGTCAGTGAAGAAAAACAAGTGTATTTAGTGTAAATTTAATTGGTGATTCATAATCACAACTTTCTAGAAAAGTATAGACAATGTAGGGGATACCAGATCATGATAGATGAGTAAATGTTGGTTTGATTTGTTCCAGGTAGTTAAAAATTGACTTGGTTTTCTTCTTTCTTTGCACTATTCACAACTGTAGGCCTTGACTGCAAAGGTAATGTGCACTTAACTTTCAAACCAACCAGCTTACTCATGGTACTAAAATTGAATTAGTACAAATACAATACTAGTGTGGTGAAGGCAATTTCTTTTTCTTTTCTGTTGACCACCTTGACAGACAAATAATAATAGAGTTACATTTAGGCAAATTTAGAATTAAATTCAAGAAATATTTTTTATGACTACATTGCACATGATGCAAAGAAGAGGATAAAAGAACAGTGTTTATTCAGGCTTAAGAAGAGAAGGCAAAAGGGGAATCATATTGCTGTCTACAGCTACCTAATAGAGGGTCATGGGAGTTTATAGAGATGAAGATGAACTATTAATAGAAATGTACAGCAGTAAGTGCATATGAGAGGCAAAAATTATAAGGTCCAACAACAGAAACCACAACTAGATATCAGAAAAAGTTTTCAAAATTATGGTATTCAGACACTGGAATAGGGACCCAGAGAGGTGTGGAGTCTTAATCCTTGGAGATACTCAAAACTTGGCTGGACAAGGCCCTGAGCAATCTTCTCTAAGCTGGACCTGTTCTGAGTTGGGAGCTGGACAAGGTCACCTCCAGAGGTCTCTTCCAAACTAAGTTGTTCTATGATTGTTGTGATTCCTTATTGTTTATTATTTTAGCCAGCTATATCTCTCAACAACCATTCCCAGCTTATAAAAGGGTAGGCCGTTTTCTTAGGAAAATGTCTAAATTTTCCTAAAACAAACATACTTCCAAGTACACCATGGCAAATGATCTATAAAAATCCAAACAAAAGCTTACCTGTTCTCATACCAAACCAAAGTGCCTCTTTTCCTGATAAATTTCCCATGATGCATGAAACACAAAACCTGACCAAACGGAGCATTAGTATTCATAACTAATTCTTAGGAAACTGAAAGAAAATTCATACGAATTTCGGCATGCCTGCAGCTGAGCATAGCTATATCTACAGCGGAAATAAGTACTAGAGCTATTCATAACAACTTAGAAATGAAGGCAGGGAAAAAATATTTTTCTTTGAATGGAAGACAGAGGTATCCACAGGTAGACACCCTCCGCATAATTTATGGCATATTTCCCTTGCAAGCAGCTGTAGTGAGAAAAATTAACATTAGCCTCACATGCAGGCATATCTCTGTGGCACACCACCTCCTCAGTCTGCTAGAGGAGACCAGGAGATGTGTTACTTGATCATGATCAGGTGCTGAGAAGAGTGGTCTAGAGCTATGTGTGTTTGTGTCAGATGTGAGGGCTGTAAAGTTGCAGTCATGCCATCTCCAAGCTCCAGAAGACCCGAGTCACAAGGGAAATTGATGAAGCTAAATCAAAGGAGATACATCAGCATCTCTCATGGAAAATAAAAGCTGGAAACCACGTCACACTCAACTGAGATAAATGGTATGCTATACTAAAATACTATGCTGAGAGTAAGTTGTAGAATTTCTCAGAAACTGATGAAGTTTTTGGCTTTAAGAACATGTTAGTGTAAGGTGTTGTGGCATAAAGTTCAATCTTTGAGCTAATGGGCTGTTGAGTAGTTTTTTGAAGTAAGCACGTAACAGAAATGTATACAGATAAAATTTGCTTACCGGAACAGAATAGTATGCCATCTCCTGTATATCCTTGGGAGCAATAGCAGCCAGTTATTCCACCCTGAACTTCACACTTGGCATCTTTGTGGCATAGTACGTTGCAGCTTGGAGCAGTGCAGCCATAATCCAGCAGACTGGAAATCAAAACTGTAACAAAAGAAAATCAGACTTATTTATTTCTGTAAAAACTTGATTCTGAGCTCTAAAACCAGATCTGGGTGAAAGATATCTGTAAAATTTTTGTATTCCGGTAGACTTAACCTCATCACAAACTAAACTGTATTGCAGGATGAGGCAAGGATCACCAACTAGTGGGACTTATTGGGTAAAACTACCCAAGGCTTTGAAACAGCAAACACTTTTTTAGATTAAGAACTTGTGTACATCCTTAACGAGTATAAAATTGGTAAACAACATAGAAGTTACTCAGTGATCTGGAAAAAATATTTGAAAGGCTTTCAAATCTCTTTAGTACTTTCAAGTAAAGCACAAACATTTATTTGCACTCTGAATTATGTATTGAGTGTAATCCAAATTACCCTACACATACCAAGTGAAAAATATGGGAGAGCATTCCCCTGATCAGAGTTTTTATTTTTATAAGCACTTCCATACCTGTGCATGGTCTAAGAGATTAAAATGACATGTCACAGTATTTACAGCATTATGGCATTAGGGTTTAAAATTTTACCGGAATTATTTAAAGTTAATCCCTTAAAATATTGTTTCCATGTTATAAAAGTATTGTCTTATTTTTTTTCATTCACTGTATGATCTGTAAATGGTATAACTACCTTCATGTTGTATGAATACATAGGTTTTTTAACATATGTAAGGGTCTCTCCCTTTGAGAAAACAGCTCACTGAAAAATTAAACACGCCCTGTAAAAGGTTAGAAATGAGGCAGTTAACTCAGAAGGAAAAGTAAGTTTTTTACTTAAAAGAAATTGCTAGCAGGACATAATGAAAGTTGCAAAACACAAAAACTCTTCTGAATGCTCTCTTCCCTTGCAGTTCTGCTTTTCTCTACCCAATTATTCTGGGTATTTGCAAGCCTAGTGCTACAAATACAGGTTTAATCACTTCATAAAATCTCACTGAGGCATTGTTTTCTTGGACAAATTAAAATTTTATAAAAAGAACCCCTAAAAATTACATACAATTTTTAACAATTATACCTAATATGAATCAATTTAGGTATGACCAAGTTTCATCTTTTTCCTCTGTCTTTGAGAGAGGAAACCATCTTCTAGAGATTAAAACAAAAACCTGTGACATTCTGTTGTCATTTTACTGTTTATAACATATAATACCTAAAAACTGCCCAAGCAGATGGAAAGAGAGAAAAAACTCCAAACCCATGGAAACCCACGGAAACCCACAATGTTTTGGTTTTTCACTGAACAAAGCTCACAAAGTGAGATAAAGACTAGCATTTGTGGGATTCAGTTTTGAGATGCAATTATTGAATCTGGCAGTAGTATTAATTAAAAGTACAGGAACTTTTAGTCTTGTATACTCAGCAGCTTTCCACCATCTCTAACATGCTCATTTCTCCTTACCAGATCCCATTCCCTTCCCACCTGCCACTTGTTCCCCAGGGAAGGAGATTTCACCTACCTAGGAATAGAAGCAGTTTCATTGGTGATGCTGTTGCTGTGCAGTGCCTGGTGCAGAGTCCCTCTGTCACAGAAAAAAACTCCCTGCCTTAAAATGTATGACAATGCACAAAATACGCACACATTCTTATCAGGAAAGAGACGTCGTGGTGCAGGGGCAGCCCTGACACTGCCCTTTGTCCTGAGCTTCTTGTTTCCAAAAGTTCCAAAAGTCACAGGCAGGACAGGAAGTATCAGGAGGGGCTGAGAAACTGGTCTGGCAAGTAGGGAATAAATGAGAAAGTAAAAGAGAAGCAGGACCCTGGGTCTTGCAGGGATATAAAAGATGATTCAGGGGTGAGTTAGAGGAGCATGGGATAAAAGAGCTGCTTGGAGAGTGCCTGGGGAAGCAGGGGGACTGCAGATGGAAGGGGTGAGCTGCAGCTTGCTGGCAGAAGGAGTGAAGGAGCAGCAGAAGAATGGTGGAGCAGATCAGGGAGGGTAAGGAAGAGGTGGAGGAAATTAGTAACTAGCTCAGGGTTTATGAGCTTGGAGGTAACAGTCTACATGCTTCCTTCCACCTTTTCCTGGTGAGCTGACCACAGTTCTTCCTATTGCTTTCTTCAGTTTTGAGAAAGACTCTTACTGTGGCCAGGCAATGTTGCTTTAAGGGCAATGGCCTGTGAGGAGGTACAGGAAATCCACACTGAACTCTGCTTTGTGAGGAAAACAAAGATGTATAGGCAGAGAGAAAAGAGGCAGGAAGGTAGTTATATGTCTGGGAATCTCAGGAGCTGAATGAGCCAGTTTCTATGAGTTCATGGGACTGAAACAGAGTGTTGTGTAATAGGAGATATTCAGTATAGCCAATATGGTAAAGCATTTGGCATGTCTTTGTCTTGAGTACGAGAGCAGTTCTATCCTTATTATAGCCTCCTAATGAATGAGACTTCAGCATGTACTTATATTATGCATGGACATAGCAATATTTTATCTAATCTTGCTATGGATGATGTGCATACTGTCATTTCCTAGCTTCCTGGAGATGACGACTCATACACTGAAGCACTGTAAAATTGAAGCACTGATGTATACCTGTCTTTATAGATGGAAGCAGAGGGATGTGCACAAACAAGCATGCTGCTGGAAGAGTGGAGAATCTCTCTAAACTAAATAAAACAGACATGAGGCTGTCGAATGTCATTGTGACAAAATATGACTATGTAGAAAGTTTTGAGGTTGAGGCTTTGGTAGGGAACTGATGGGAAAGCATCAGCCTGCTCTTAGGAATTATCCATGGATGTGGCAACATTTTTTCTAAACTTGTTAGGAACTGTTTACTCACCATAATTTTCCAGCTTTCTGATCACTGCTGGCTGGAGTTCAGCAGGTCAAAATCTACTCAGGCCAGGGAGATGTGAGGCATGTAGAAAGAGCACGTAGGTGTCTGGCTGGCACAAAGTATTTCTGTAGCACCTTGGCAAAGAGAGAGGAAGCTCCAGTAACCGGATGTTAATTTTTTATGAACAGCAGAATAATCAACAAAGGGTCCAGGTGTAGGAAGACTGTTTTTCTCCTGTTTGATTCTGTGAGGGGAGGTGAGGACTTAAAGGGAAAGAGAGGAAGGGACTAGGAGTTTGTTTTGTTAAGTTTTCCTGTAATCTAACACACAGAGACACAGAGGAACAGAAAGTCAGATGAACTGAGGGAAGCTTTTGCTTTGTCCTTTTTCTCCTCCAATCAAGAGATGTTTAATAGAAAGCAAGTGAAGACAGCAAGAAGTTGCAAACTAAAATTCAGATCTCAAGAGTCGGAAACATTTTTGAAAAGTCAGAGATGTACATTTCAGTTTCATATAGTTGTTAGCTTTATGCAAGTGGTGTTCAGATAGACTGGTTGGAGAGCAATTTCATGAATCATAGTGATAGTAAATTTTTATTAATTAAAAACTTTAATTCCTTTTCTGATTCAAGGCCTAAAGACACAGGAGAAATTCTGGATGACTCAGAAAAAAACATAATCCCACCACAAGAAGACAAATGCCTCCTTTCCTTATTCCCAGAAAAGAACATGGTAACTGGCTTTTTAGTAGTCAGTGGCTCAGACTTATCAAGGGGACTATGCCAACCATGTCAGGATATTTTCCATCTGGAACAGCATTGCTCAACTACTTACTCCATTCACAGGTATAGTGGACATCATTAAAAGCAGTGATAGGTCTAACTGGCGAATGGTTTACATTCTGATCAGCAGAGGGTGAGGAGGGAGCACGTAAAGAAGAAAGATGTGGAAGAACAGAGCAAGGACAGAAGAAGGAATGTTAGGTCAAGAGGAACTCTGAGTGATAAAAGGAGATTCGATCAGATTTAAAAGGCAATAGGGAGACAGTGAAGAAGAGGGATTTAGGAATATCTTAATGAGATCTCAATACCGGGAGCAGTGGATTACTTTTGCATTAAACTACTTTAAAAACAGGCTAATGTGAGTGTCATATAGAGGCTGAAGACAGCAAGGTCGCAGTAGGTATGGATGTGGAGAAGGATGGACTTGACAAAGATTTTATGGGGAGAATGAAGAGGAAAGATTTCTGAGACATTTTGGAGATTAAACCAGGAGGATTTACTGATAATATCTAGGGATAAGGAGTTAAATAAGTGAAGATGAGTAGGTGAACACATGAGAAAGCAGACACTTTAAAATTTGTTCTGTCAAAATTTTCAGAATATGCTGAGAAAAAAATGTGGAGGTGTCACAAAACTCAAGCATTGATAGGTGCCTGTCTTTATAGGCAGGGAGAAGGGACATGCACAAACATGCTTATTTCTGGAAGACTGGATAATATGTGTAAACTAAATGAAAAAGGTAGAGGAATGTGGAGCTTCAGTACTGCAGAATCCATCTCTGGTTGCTTGAAATAAAGAAGCATTAAAAATAAATGGTTTGTGGAAACACTCCAAAAGACAGCCTGTCCATTCTTATACATGGGAAGCAAATCCACTATTCTATACTTAAATATGTTGTTCATTTTATAAATGGGATCATTTATCTTTGCAAGACTGAGTTAGGAGGGCATAAGTAAATGAGTATACACAAGTTTGCATGCTTGACTTCAAACCACACATTTTTGATTACTGATCACTGTGATTACAATATCTTATGCGTGACTGTAGAATTCTCAAGTTGTTGTTTTTGCTGGTGAAGTGATAGGAAGACATCAACCTGCTCTTAGAAATTACTGGATATTTTCAGAAAGATTTGCATCATGAAGAAATGCATTTATTCACAGTGGTTTTAAAGGTAATTAGGATGCTGACTGCAGACAATGCTATGAAACTAACACTCACAGCTGACAAGGGAGGAAAGTCAACACTTCCTAGAGCTCAATCTTAGGTAGCTTTCAAAAGATAAAGATAGATAAATATAGAGCAACTGCTTTCATTCCACAAACTACCTATCATACCAACAAAGGAGCAAAAACTGAACAGAGCTAGTATTAGGTGTGTTTCTTTTAACTGAACATAAGCAAAATCTACTATATTAGAGATATTCCTTTGGTGTGATCGCATTTGACTGCTAGCTGGATATATACCAAAGATCTGTAGTATTATATTACAGTGGGGAAAACCAAGTGTGGTATATCAGGATATACATTTATTTCTCAAATTACAAGTTAAGTATGCCAGTAGATACTAGCAAGAATCAAAAGATGTCATCTGATGGGCATCTTACAAATTCACCTGCCATAGGATGCGGACCTTCAGACCACTATGGATCATCCTGAGAGAGGATGGTGGGAGTATGTATCAGAGTGAGAGATCCTGAATGCTTCAGGTAGGGTTCATACATTTTCAGCCTCCTTGCTGTTGAGTCTAACCCGTCAACACTGTGCTCCAATATAATCCACCCTGTATGTGCAGAATAGCCACATGCATGTGCATGCACACATTTATCTCTATCACATAAGCACATAAGTATATCTGTTACTGAATTGGGCCAATAAGTATCTAATGCCAATACTTTCCTTTCAGCCTTTGTTTTTTTTGAGAAATGACTGTTCACTTGAATCGCCAAGTTTCCTGCCAAAAAATAAATGGGATGTAAAACAGACTGAGGATAAAGTGTTGGTGTTTTTTTTAATATCAGATTAATTAATCAGTTTCAAAACAAATCCTATCACTTCAAGAATTTAGATAATCTTTATACTACTTCAGAAAAGTTTCACATATCCTGGTCACTAGAGCAATTATAAGATTTTATTCTAGCCAATAAAATCTGGATACAATTGAAAATATACTTAAATGTCAGATCAAAATAATTGATTTCCATGGTTGGTTAAAATTATTTTCAAATAAAAAATCCAGGAAACATTTTTTGAACACAGATTAGTCTATCATAGAGCAGCCTACCTCAGAGGACTCTGACCCAAAAGTAGCGCTAACATCTGTTTTATAACTGCCTCACCTCCCTGTCTGAGTGCCTCACAAATCTGTATCATTTTATGTGCAAATATCATATTCCATCTGAGCACACAAGGCTGAATATATCTCTTGGGATGATGTAACTCTAGGCAATTCTGAAGCAATAAACACACAAACACACACAAACATATGCATGCACACATCCTACTAAATCTGTGTGGCTGTGTCCATCTGAAAGAAATTGCACATTTCAGTGTCCAGAGCCAGTTTCTTTTTGCTCTTTGCCTTACTTTGGATGAAGTCGTGAAATGAGGGAATTTAAAGTGAATGCAATGTTTCTGAAAGCTGGATTAACTGCCCTGAAATTGGGATCTGTTTCCGCATCTGCTATAATACAGAAGAGATGTACAGACTGAGTATAAAGATCCTCACAGCTAAAAGGGATAAAGTAATTCAGTTTCCATATCTTTTTATATTCTTCTGGGACTGGTCATGCTACAGTAGTTGTAATGATAGTCACATCTCTGCAGAAGGAATAGTGTGAACCCCATTGTGGGACACCCATCAAAAATTACATCAATGAAATACCAGATTACCACTTGCTTTTACTCCATACTCATGTTACACCAGAGCATCAGAAGTGAAGGGTTCTTAGAGTCCAGTGCTAATGTTAACCACCAAAAACTATACTAGATCCTAGAAGACACACACCACAATTACTTCTTTGTTTTACTTACATGGAAGAAGAGTTCTGATACTTCTTGTCTGTCTATCATACAATCTTAGACTTGAAGTAGTGGCAGTCACTGTCCTAACCTCTCCAGGTATGTACCCTCATAACACCCCAGTCAATGTTCCAGCAGGCCAATATCCCACAAAGCCATCCTGGATTTTTCTCCACAGGTAACAGGCTGAAAAAAGGTTAAATTATGACATAGGTGTCAGACTTTATTGAATTAACTTCCATCTGTCTGTTGGAGAATGACTAGATCCTAAGCAAGGATCTCTGAAGTTGATCCTACACTTCCCAGGAACCTCCAGCTGCCATGAGGAGGTGTGACCAGCTGGATGTGGCCACAGGGATGAAAACAACTGTGGTCTGATGAGGTATACACAATGCTGGAATAGAAGATGCTCTTTTCCACCCCCTCAGTCCTTTACAGTAACAAACGTCCTGGTTAATAGCTCCTGTGCTGGCTGTCTGCTGCTTTTGTGCTCTGCTACCCTTCTTCTTATTTGTACATTTCCTAGCTGAGAACTCTTGAAGAAGGAAACCCTTGAAGACTGTGGCAGGGAACAAAATAGTGCTCATAACAGGTAAATATTGGATGATAATTTAGGACTTAGATTGGAAAGTTCATCCTGTGAACGGCCAAGAGTGCTACAAGTCAAAACAAAAGACCCGCATTAAAAAAAACAATGGTATCATTACGGCCTTTTTGCATTATCCCCTCCTAGGCAGGAGGTCCTCTGAGATGCATGGGCCAAGAAACCAATTATTCTGTAATATTCTTTCTCTAACATATCATCTCCTTCAGTCAAGGTTTCAGGAGCATGGTCGTTCACTGGGAAGTTATAAAGTTTGTAGGAAAGTTGGTAGTAGTCCACAGAGAACAAGTGAAGTCACTCCACTCAATGACAGAATGGACAGTGTTTTGACAGAGAGAAGAGCAGAAAGAACAGGAAGAACAAGTCCTCAGGCATCCCTGCTATTATCTGATTGCTCTTCTAGCATGCCAGTCAACTGGAAAACCATGTTGTCATGCAGACTGACTCCAGGAAGAGCTTCCTCTGGTACTACACAGCAAAATAGTTTTGGCAGCTACAGAAAAGTTCAGGCTTTGTTTCTGCTTGGGACAGTGACTTAGAATTATCTTTTCACTCACTTCTTCATGCTAGAGGCTCATGTTCCTGTGGCCCACTGACGTCTGAGCTCTGGCAAGTCCTGTTGAAACAGCTTAAAACTAAACCTGTAGTATGCTGGTTTGACCCTCTGCTAGAGACCAACAATAATTTATCTCAGTTGCTTCAATGAAAAGCTTAGTATCTTAATTTAAACCTAATTATTCGCTGCTAAATCCTTCTGTTTCTTCGCTAATGCTGGCTGCTGGATTGTGGCCTGTCTTGAAGAAAATAAAAATATGCCCATCACTGAGTTGCACATTATCTTGCATGATGCTGATACTCTTTCAATTCTGAAAGTAAACTGTTCCTTTAACTTGCATTCTTCAAAACATTTTTCACATGTCTGCCCTTTCCTCTGGAGTTATTTTGACTATGTCCTTTCGGAGTCACCTTTTAGCTTAAATTGGTGTAATTCCATCTCTGATACAATAAATCAATGAAGTATAAATAAATAAATTAGTCTTTTTTTCCCCTGCTTGAACTCCTGCACAGACACCTAGAGGTAACTTTTTCTATCTTATATTAGCCCTGCTTATGGCTGACATAGGACTGAAGAGATCTTTCTGATCTGGTCTCACTCTTCGCCAGTAGTGGATTGCACCCTTTTTTTCTTCCTCACTGTCACTGAACAGTATGTCCATCCTAACCCAGAGAGGTTAGAGCTAATTTGCATCCCATCATACGTACAAGTAGTTCAAATGAATTCTTATAATCTTCATTATCTTGTACTTGTCTGCATTGAACTTCATCTGGTATCTTGTTATTCAGTCACTCAGATTTTATTAGCTCTTCCTGAAATTCCCTACTTTGCTTCTTTTTTTATCTTAACTTAAGTAATTATGTACTGTCAGCAAATTTCAGCACCTTGTTATTCATTCCATTTCCCATATCATTAAATATGAGTGGTGAGCAAATAGCGGAGCCAATTATTCATGAATATTCATTTGAAGTTAAAAGTAAATTCCATTTTGACAGCATTCATGACTAGTCCTTGCTCACTTTCTGTAAACAATTCAGTGCTAAAGATTTACTAGTGCAAGTGCATACAGAAAATTCAAATTTTACTCCCATATACAAACAATCCCTTCAAACAAAATTAAACCTGCATGTTTCTAGGCAATTCTCACATTTCAGGGGTAGAGGGGAAATATCTAGAGAGGGGACAGAGTTTCAGAAGCTAAGAGTATATTTAGGAAGACTTCTCCCTTTCTCATGCAGAGACAAATCTGACACCAGACAAATGAGGAGAGAACTGCATTTCTGACACATGTCATTTGGCATCTGTATGTCCATCCAATGTCAAGCGAAAACTTGCAGTACTCACCAGTCCCCCCTTACCATCTGTGCTGGTTCCTGAAAAATCCCATAATTCCAACTGGTTTGGCTTGTGGACTGGCTGTTCTATGCATCCTGGCATTCTGGTTCAGTTCTATCTGGCAGAGGATTACAGACTCCCAGCAGGTTTGGTTGTAAAGATGCTACCTTCTATCAGTCAACTGAGACATTCACAGGTCCTGTGAATAGGCTGCCAGTCATGACATCTCTCTGGTCTCCTCTGCAGCTACACACCCAGACAAAGCCCCGGGCAGGTAACTGGACTTTGTGGGACCCTGCCAACCATAACGGTTTCGAGAAGTAACCGTCTTCCTCATCCATACAGCAGAGATTGCACTGCTTACATGAGGTAAAGCTTCTTTTTAAACATTACCCAGTGTGTTTCTAAAACATTAGATACATATGTCAAAAATAAGGATCATGAAAAAGAAGATATTTTATAATAGCAGCTAGGAACCCATCCAGTGTGTTACCATGTCTGTTATGTGTTGCACAGCAGCACTAACCTAGATCAAGGTTATCTTTGAAATCCACATGGATGCTAGAAAGGAAAAACAGAGAAGCAAAGCATATGAATGAGGTGGGACACAATGCATGAGAAACATTGTTGTAGCAGAGAGATTAAATTGATTTGACTATTGTGTGCCAAGAAGAGGTTGAACAGAGGTAGCTGGTGAGCAGTTCAATTTGATTCCCCGCATTCTTTGTTCCTTATCATTTTTAAGTAGCATTGATACAATGTTAAGTGCGCATATAAGGAAAAGAGCCTCTTCAGTTGCTTCAGTAAATTCAAATCTATGCTAAACGCTAAGCTCCACGTGAACACAATGTCAAAGTTCTCACACACACACTCACAGAGGACCATCTGGCCTTTAGAGTGATTAGCCTAAATTGTTTTAAGGTCTGTTCTGCACATTACTATAATGACGAAAACAGAATGGAATATAGTCTGCAATGCTCAAAAGCAGCAAGAAATGTGTATTTGCCTCAGTCATATATAGTTCAGCATGTGAACACCAAGGTATGGCAGGCAGTTCCTGAATAAATTCTTACCTGCAAGACACAGTTAATGAAAATTTTGCCGGTGCGTGGCTATAGGCTTTGTCTATAAACTAATGAAAATACAATGAGACTGTTCATGTACTGCTTGAACTGGTACACTGAAGTCTTCACTTACTAATTCAAATATTTTGAGATTAACTATTTTAAATATTTTAAAAATACACTGCTGCTATATGTATGTGGCATAGTCAGTGCTGTTTATACCACATGATACAGGTTTTTTCATAACGTTGCAGGAAAGGAGACGTGCAGATATTCATATGCAACTTCCTTCACAGAAATGCCTGTATTTAAAGTGAAAGGAAATTAAAATCAGATCCTATTGTTTAGATGATAAAGTGCAAAGGTTCATGACTAAATTAATGTAATTCTGATTTTGACCTTTAGACAAAGCAGTTAAGAGCTTTCCTATAATTACACCATATTTACTTGGTGTCTGTGCCTTAGTTTGCATTGTTTTAGTTACTTAAAGAATAAAACAACTATAGATCTATGATATATATACATGACAAACATAAGTTATGAACATGACACATCACAGTTGCTTTAATTCTAACGATGATATGCTGAACTTCAGCTCACAAATACCTTCCCTACAGCCTTACAGCCGTGACCCTAGAAATATCTGGGCACACAAATGGATGTTTGAGAAGTTCCAGTGTAGTTCAGGGAACTACAGGGATGTGGAAGATGCACATGTACATTTGCTATTCTATATTTCACATTGTTTTCCAATCTCCATTCTTTAAAATTCTCCCCTAGGTATCTCAAATTATCTTTTATTTCAGTATTTTCAAAGCCTCCCTATCAAGAAGAGGGTTTCCTTGGAGATTTTGAGAAGATTTTGAGCTCACTGAAGTCAAGGGAACTATGCTGCTTTATGCAAGCTGAGGATCTAGTTTGATAATCTCATCTTTGTGAATACAGAGCAGAATGAATTTATTCAAACTTATGCAAGCCACATGAATAACTTTGTTTGAACAATTCTGTTGTATCCCCTCTGCATTTACAGTGCAATTTAGCAGTCTAAAATTAATTTTTCTTCCCTGATTATGTTTTCTACAGACGCTGGAAAGGTTGATGAGCACAATATAGTTTTAAACGATGTGCCCTGTTTATGCCTTTTCCTTTATGGTCCATTACTGTAGGATTTGAGTGGAACCATATGATTATAGTCTTAGGTTGTCATGCAAATGGACTCATTTTGTTCAATTTCCTATTCCCCTTACTGTCCTTGTCAATGCGATGGATAAATCTTGCACTGTGTTCTGTTCCTCATAGACTTGCAAGGTTGTCATCAGAGTGGATTAATCTTCTGCCTGTGTTATCACAAAATTCTCTGTCCTAACAATGACTTATCATTTAATTTAAAGCCTGATATACTTTATACTCAATTTGTAGACTCAGTCTTGCAACAAAAATTGTAATGAGAGCTAAAAATGGTACAAAACTAATCCATTCTTATCACAGTCTTTGAATTGTAATTTCATGGATTTCCTTGGATACAGCATTTTACTGAACAATACCAAAAGAGAACATGGTAGAATAACGTACTCAAAATTTCAATTTTAAATATCACCTAAAGTTAACTTCCAAATTCTTTAATTAAGGTCCATAAGTGTATTAGAGGTTATTCCTAGTACAACTGCTGCACAAGCAGTTCCTTCAATAAAAGTCAAGATGTGGACAAACTATTACTCAACAGCATATAAAAACACCATTAAAAATAATGATAATGGTGGGACTTAAACTTTGAATAATATAAATTTTAGAGTTACTGCTTCCACATACAGCCCCTTAACTCTCCCCTTCAGGCTTAGGTATTGCATGGTTTTTGAACTGGTGTGTGATTGCTATGCATGCCTGTAATTTATTCTTTTCTCAGGGATCTCACACTGGCCTACGTTATAAGAAAAAATATGTTTTAAGCATTTCTTTAAAAATATCTATTTATGCGTATGCTCCAGCTGCTAGATGAAATAACAAAAGTTTAATATTTCTCGCTCTCTGATGTAAGGTATAAAAGGCCAAAAGAAGCTGATTTAAGCTACTCTGGATAAAAATAAAGTCTTTCAAACTTTAAGCTGTCTTGATATTTTATTAGCATATTAGGCTTGTCTACATGTGGATTTTAAAATGAGGAAAAGAAGTCGGTGCTAGACTATATTAAAAGGAAGCAAGGGCTTCCACACCATTTCCTAAAGCTGATTTACAGAAATTCCCATGTTAACCATTTCATTTACAGATTCTGTTTGTTTGACTTCATAGCTGGCAATTTTGGCAAGGAACCCAGTGCAAACTTTCGCATGTGAGCTCTGTGATTTTTCTCACTGTGCTTTATGAGATGCCTTCTAAAACTGGCAGGAGGCCTGAGACTTGCTGTGTTAAACTGCCATGATGCTTCTCCTATACCTCAGCTGTGTTTTGCCGGCTCCATTTCTAAACTGCCACGAGAGCAGCCTGGAAGACTGCTCACTTATAGCAGTCTTTAATATAAACAGGATAATGTCTTGTATTGGCACTCACGCAATCCGATGGATTTGGCTTTGTAGATTTAGAGGAGTAGCATTATGGTTTCAGGAGAAGGAAATCTGGAGGATGAAGTAAAAAGCAGTGTGTGGTTTGGGTTTGTTGTTTTGTTGTTTGTTTTTCTTTTTTTCCTTGGAGTATTTCTCTGGAAACACTTTCACAAAGTGCAACATTGCTGCTTAACTTGGTGAGCTGTCAATGCATAGTAGCATGCAATCCTGGGAGGAAAGGCATTGCTGAAGAATTTTATGCTGGAGAAGGTCATGATCCTACTAAGCTGCTTGACACTCATTTGAAGTGACAGAACATCCATATGAAAACCCCATCTTTCCCCAAAATTTAAAGCAGTAGGATGCATTTGTTGCCTACAATACTGAAGAAGGAAAAACTTAGAAGGCAGCAGCAAGAAGCAGGGAATGTACTGTGTAGTCTGGGTGTTTCCTACAGATATGGAGCAAATTCAGACAGGACTGTAATATTCAGTATGACTACTGGGTGAGAAATGACTGCCTTAGAAATGGAAGACAACTTGGTTAGAAGGAAAATTCTAAGGATAAAACCTGTCTTGAAATGAGCATGCTAAAACAAGCCATCTGCTTTATCATGAGCTGTCCTTTATGATACACACACCCACACATCTCACCCACAATACAAAGAATGTTTCAAAAAATATTAACATTTCTGAAGAAGCATTACTAGTACTAACTTTAGCCCGTCAATGCCCACATCTATTCTGATTTGTGGATGCCATGCAGCACTTCAGCCTTGATGCTCTCTCGGCACTATAGCACTGACATACAGCTCAGTCTTGGGACCCAGCTTCCATTCCTGGCTTTTACAAGCTCCACAGCACAGACTTAGTAATGACTGTGCACTAAGACCTCTCACATCTTCCAGGTGATATAATTTATGATCATTCTTAAAAATCTCCTTCTGGTCAGACCTTAGCACGTACGTAGGAATGTTGGTTTTTTTCTGGGAGCCTGTCACCTTTTCTTGGGTGCCTGTTGGGTTACAGCAATTTGTGAGAAATTTTCCAGTGTGTTGGTAAACACACTCTATGTGTGCGCTGCTAGAACAGCTTGCCAAAGTACCGTCCATTTCCCAAGAAAATCAGCAGGTGTTGGGAGAACTGACTGAGTCTTGGTCCTGTCCTGTCTTCAGTTACAGTCATAGAGCCTTTTTACTTTGAATTTGCACTGGCAGTAGGAGCAGAAATTACCATCTTGGTTTTATTTACTCCAACAACATCTTGTAGATGTTTGCTTTTGTGACACTCCTCCAGATGGGACTGAGCATGCAGCTCTTTGAGTCCCAGAGCTCTACAGATGTCCAGATGGAAGACTAGGGAGCGCAGCAATCAGTGTGTAATTGGGTAAGTGATAGACCTGCTGCAAAGCAGCATTACCTCAGCCTTAAGGAGGATTAATTACAAAAGACCTATGATGCCAATTAATTCTCTTTAAAAAGTTGTGTGTGGATTCAAGGCACTTTAAGTCAAAGGAGCTGTCGTTAATGTGCCTACATAAAGAAGGAAGTGTTGCAAAATATTAAGCACTTTATGTATCACACAAATGGCAGTATCTGAGTTATTTTTCTTGTAAACGTATTTTATGAACAGTAAGAAATTGATTCTACCTGCCACTAGAGATGTTGTTCCTAAAGCAGACTGTAACCACTAGTTTTGTCTCACATACAGCACCCAATGCTGAACACTGAATGTGAAGTTTGATCCCAAAGTGCTGATAAAATACAGCTGATTTCTCAGCTTAGGCTGACAAGATTTGTTCATGCTTAAAAAAATAACACCTCTAGTGACAAGCCCTCAAGATTTCAAAGGAAGCCTAAGAGAGTTTTGTTCAATCAGAAGGTAACAGAGATGCTCTTCCTGACACATCGCTGCAGTCTCAATGGAATATGATAGACACTGAGGAGGGGGAAATACTACTGATCAGGTTAACATGCAAACTTTCTTTGCGAGCACTAATTGGAATGCAAATCTTTGTACCATAAAAAACCTGAGCTATGAATAGAACATTAGAGTTTAATTGATTAAATCTGTCAGTTTCTAAAAAAGCAGGAGGTACGTGCTCTTATATACTTGACTCTCAACAGTTTTATTAATAGGTACATGGTGCTTCAGCTTCCTTAGAGATGTAGGTATAATACACTGTATATTTTTACACTTAGGTGAATTTACTGTGGAAGACACACAAGAAAAAGTCTGATTCACAAGGTGAGTTTGAAACATGCCTGTCAATGGCGTGCTGGCACTGCCAGTCACCATCTGAACTGTCGAGGCAGCAGAGGTGTACAATAGCAAGAGGTGGGGCTGCAGCAATCAAGTATCATTGAAGTACAGAGTTTTGCCATTGTTCCATGAAAACAATGACAATAAATTGTATTATACACAGGCTTGTGAAATACCAAGAAATCAAAGAAAGAAAAAAAAGTACTACCTTAGGCTAATTTGTTTTCATTTCCTTGTCAAATAAGTTTTATCACTAATATGATGATATTTTTTCCAAATTTTCTGGTTCTAATAAGCTAATGAATTTATGAACCACGTACTGAGTGATGCACTCACCTTTGGATGGGTATGACAGAGTGTATGGGTGTAGGTGTGCAAGGGAGCATCAGCCCATCTGCACAATGCTAATTGATATGCAACATGACAACTTCCCCCACAGCTGCTTTCTTATTATAACTTGGGTGGGTTAGTTTCAAAAATCATATATCCAATAAGTCACTCTACAGATGTTCACTTCCACCCTATGAATCCTCTCCCTTATTTCGTCAAAGTGAATTATATTTTTCTCAAATCCTGGACCAACATTTATCTGAGCATGAATTGGAACTTTTCAAAATTGCTGTAATTAATGGAAAGCCTGTAAAATCCTTACCTATGCAAGGACAAATATAAAATCCTGCAAAGAAATGTCATTAAAAATTACAGTATAAATTAAAGATGAACTAGAATATATTTGTCAATCTTCTCTTCAACCCCCAACTGAAAAAAAAAAAAAAAGATCCTATAATGCAAAATAACAAAACTCAGGTATATAGCATGATGTATGGTATCATACTGTTTCATTAATATGACTGCTATATGACTGGTGTTTTATTACTGGAATAATATTTAATAGATTATGCTTGCATTTTGTGTTACATACCTGGTCTCACATTATAGCTCAGAGATTTATTCTTTAAAGAAGAGAATATGAAAAGAGGAAATAAAATAGGTAAATCAATAGGTTCATGCTTCTACTCTGTGTATAACCACATGAAGCTTTTCCGATTTTCCAGCAGCTCCAAAAAGCCTGAAACAGTTCCAAAAAACCTGAGTCCAAATAAGAAAGTATGAAATGCCTGAAAACATATAATTTGAAAAATTAAAATACTAAAGAAAAAAAATATTCAAATAGAAAAATCCTTTCAATTTAAAATACTGAAACATCGAGATATTGAATCAGAGCAAAGCATTTTGACTTCTGTTTCAGCTTTTATTTAAATTTCCATCCGTCTTTTCTTGACATAATTCAGAGAAACTGAAATGACACCAGGGAAAAATTAATTGCCACCCAGTCAGTGTTTTCCAACAAAATTTGACTAACCTCTAGCTTTCTCCTGATACTTGGCAAGGAGATTAACTTATTTATGAATTTTTCAAGTTTATTTTTTATGTTTTTCTGGAAAAAAAACAACAACAATTGGGGAAGAAGTGACAGCATAAATATATTTGACAGCTCATGGAGTGATAACTTGCTGCCATTAATCCTGCTGGCTAATAACATAAATTTACCCTGCACAGTCCTCCTTCTGAGGGTACAAACGGTTAGATTTGGAGAGATTAAGTAAAACATGACTGACTTGTTACCATGCAGGTGCATTGAGGCTTTGTGGGTGGGGGTAAGGTGTATGCAACGTCTTGGGGATCAAAGCCCAAAGCCATGGTGAGGCCGTGGCACCTGAGGGTAGATGATGACGGGCTGGCTTCAGCCAGTGTTTCATGGCCAAAACAACTGTAACAGCATGAAATTTCTGAATGGCCATGCACCCAAAAATCCCATCACTGACCTCATCCAAATGAACCCTTTGTGGTTAGGGAAAATGAGTCCCATGGGGAAGTGGTGGGCAGCAAACCTGGCTAACCATCCAGCGTCACAGGGCAACACATGCTTGGCAGGGACAGACAAACCAGAAATGTGAAATATAAAACATCCCTCCCTGTTTAGGGGAATATGGGCCAAAAACTTGTACAGGGTGACTATGTTCAAAATGATATAGCAGCCAGCTTCAGGGCTCAGAGCATTTCAGTAGAGGAGCAGAGAATATAAATTTTGCCATTTTACTAACATTATACAATATGTTTCCTATACAAGCTGATATAACTCTCTGTATTTCAACTGGTAGCTTTATACAGCAACAGTTGGAAATGAGCAGATTTACTGCAAATACTGCTATAAGTAAACTTTCCCAAATCAACATTGGTAACACAAACAAACAATTATATCTGTTGTCTGAAATGTAGCAGACAGCAAAGTTGTGGCAGGTGTGATACCTGATAGCTAAGTTGAAATGTACAGAATGCGTATGGCTGAATTTCATTTTTCTTTTTCATTTAGTGATCGAAAACTAGATGACAGACAGTGTAAAATGAAAACAGATGAAATGAATTTCTGCATGGACCCTGCCAAGTTTCATCTTCTCCAGAAGTTCTTGGAAAGCCCAGAACCTATTCCCACATGCATGGCCAAAATTTGCAGAATCTGTGCTTTACCTCTTCATCCTGCCATCTGACAGTTTGCCAAGTCTTGTGTGCTGCAGAGTGATTGTGAAGACAAGTCTGTTTATTATGGTACCAAGATCCTTCTGTCAGACTTGATAACCTGATTTTTATATGTAGTATAAATAAAATAATATATACATATATATATACAAACACACACATAGTTATAAAACTTTGCAAAGTCACAGTCATTATAATGCATTCTCTCATGAAAGTAGAAAGACTGGATAATAAATGAAGTGTAATGGAAATTTGATATGAGTTTTTAAATGTGTGCTGAGGTAAAGGTGAACCTAGTTAACTAAGCAACAGATCCTCTTACTCGTCCAATATGAAACAAGATTCTCTGTGGAATATGTTTCAGAGAGGCATGGAAAATTTATTTTTAATCAGCTGTAAAATACAGTCTATAATAAGCATTCCCTTAGGCAGTTATACTGTGCATACTATCATAAAAGGAAGAATAAGAAAAAAAGCTTATAATGATACTTAAGAAAAATGGTCAACTGGATGCTAGTTTTTTTAATCTGTAGTTGTCTTTGCCCCTGCTGAGGATTCCTACACCATCTTTTCATCAGGAGAATTTGGCGAAGCCATTCAGCGGTTGCTGTACTTTGGAACCCACAAAAATCAATATAGGGAATATGAAGGCAATTTTTAAAAGCTAATGTGTGAAATATTAAAAATCCATGCAGTATAAACCATGTATAATCTTACTAACTCCATGGCTCAAATGGATCAAATACAGCAGAATTTGTGGTATAGTGTACACTAAAGAGGAATAACCTTTAAGGCTGAAGATTGATTCTTTTGGGAAAGATTTTACAATACGGTATATTAAACACTTCAGATAAAAACCCCGTATCTTCAGATAACAGAGAAATACACTTTTGAAAGAAAATAACTGGGCAGTGATCTTACGGGATAAATGAAGGGAATTAAACTTACAAGGGGAAAAGTTCAAATTTTATACCTTTGGTACAAAGTATAAGAAAATTATCAGATAGTTTTCTTTTTGAAATGTCATTTAATTCCATCTTTGTAATTAGGATGTACTAGTTAGAAAAATGTTAAGCATTTTCTTGATGTAATTCATAATTCATAGAGCATTAAAATTATTTTGGTTAAAGCTTTATGTACCTCTTAAACAGCTGATGAACTCTAGTGCTAGAAAAAGAATTGCCTTTGATAGAGTTTTCATGCACAGAAGTTACCTCACTAACATCAAGGTGACTGTTCTGGGGAAAAATCAAGCAAGACACAGAAGCATGCTACAGTCTACCCCAAAAAGATGAAAGGCAGTGCATATTGTTGTCTTGGCTGGGTAGCTGGGAACCTGAAAAATGGAAAGATGAGGAGACATGCCAAGGTTATGTAGGAAGTCTTTAGCAAGGCAGGATCTAAATATACATCTTGGGAGTCCTAGAGGGCACAATAATGTCTCATTTTGAATCTAAGTACTCTAATTCAGTGCAATCTTTCAAAACAATTATAGCCTACAGCATACGCACAATATCCTTGAAAAAAATAAACATGTATTTTGTATACAATTCCTAGCAAAATTATCCTGCTAGTACAGTAGCACGAAATCAATAATAAATAAAGAGGTAGGTAAAAGGAATCAGTAATATGCAGGAAACATTAAAAATGGAAAACCTTCACTAAACCCCAATCAGGGAATTAAAGCAGCAGTTCCTGCACTCAGCCCTACCAGCTCATCCCAGTACTGGCCAACTGGATTAATGAAGAAAAATAACCAAATTATAAGCCATTTGTAAATGATCTCTGTTCCTGCACAAACACATACACAATGCCACTTACTTTGTAAATTTGCCATAGGAATAATATATTCTATGGTTCCTTTCTTAATTATTTCGTTGAGAACTATGGAAGTTCCCTTTAAAACTGATGTGAAGTCACACTTTTCATTATTTAATATTTTAGTATTGTGAATTTTGTATTTGAAGAATTACAACTAAAATATTAAAACTCTTCTTTCAAACAGAAATGTATTAAGTACAGAATAGATTTCATAAGAATTCTTAAGAGAGGGAGAGTGTGTGTGATTAAAAATACCCATAATTCACCTGAAATACATGCTAGCAGAAAAATGAGATACTTAAAAATATAATGAACTCCTGTGTGTTGTAGTAATAAAAGGAAAATAAGACAATTTTTAAAAAAATGTCCAGGGGAAAGAAAAACAAAAGACTAAGTAAGATTTCTGTATAATGGTGGAGAAACAATCACCAAGGTCTTAGGCACAGCAAAATTCCTGTTTAAATACTTCACTTCATCCTTTTAATAGAAAAGAATCAGAAGTAGAGCTGTATTGGGAACAAAATGCAAGAAACAAACAAAAAACTGGTCTTCAGTAAAAAGAATGTAAACATATACTTAAGAAAAGTTAACCAAAGAAGACTTCAGAATCTGAAGGGCTTTGCTCCCTGGGGACAAGGAACTAGCAAAGATGTTAGCAGGGGGCATCTGACAGATTCTTCAGACGAGGCTCCACTAACTGAATGTTGAACAAAATGAAGTGTTCCAGTTTAAACTGAGAGTGACCAGAACATGTAAACTTTTAACCTGTCTTTTGTTCCAGGTGAAGAACTTGAAAGTATCTCAGAGGAATTAATTTATGAGAACTGATGGAGTGGAAAGCATCTCAGCAGAGTCGAGCCTGGGTTTGCTGAACTGAGGCTAACATTACCAATCGACTTTTTCCACATACTAAATTGGGGAAAAAAAGGATGAGGTAAAATTAATCTGGACTTCAGCAAGGTGTTTTGATCTAGTTGCAATCAGAAGAGCCACTGAGATAATGGAGATGAATTGCTGGCTCAAGATGACAGTATGGTGGATGGTGATTAGTTTTCAGATAGAGTTTATTGAGCTGAGTCATGGTTCACATCAGCCAGCACTGTACTACATAATCTCTAATGATTTTAAGGCGGTGATTAATTTGTTCTTGATCAAATTTGTTGTTGGAACTGGGAGCAGCAGTAAATAATTGTTTCCTTAGAGTTGATGTTATATACATTAAATGCATCTGAGGAGGATTCTGAGTCTTGATGGAGAATCAGTTATGAACTCTTACGTCAAGGAATGGAAGAGATGGTGAGTCAGGATTTATAAATCCATTTTTAAAGTGTTATTTAGAAAATGATTACAAAGATAGTGATGGAGGAAAAGCAGTGGATAAAGCAGGGGAAGAATACACATAAAAAGGCCATTGAAAAACCACTTTCTCCTGGGATGAATGCATCGGTACATAGGTTATGCTTATTGCATAGTAAAGTATACCTGCACGAGCTGAGTACAAATCACTACCAAGCATCGGCTGCAGTTTCTCACCACTTTCAGGAGCATGACAGACTGCTTGCGATCCTGAGAAGGAGCACTCAGGTCAGCAACATTCCTTGTCCAGAGAGAAGCTTCAAAGCAGTTCTAAATTGCCTCAGTTATGTTTAGAATACCACAAACTACACATTTTATATCCAAGTGGATTTTTTTGTAAATGACATCACAAAGGGAGATCCTGCTCTGGCAGGGGTGTTGCACTAGAGGATCTTTTGAGGTCCCTTCCAATCCCTGGGTTTGTGAGAAGTGGTTCATGAAATGGAAATTTAATGTGAAATGTAGTTTTCCCTTGTCAAGATGGAATTGAGCCTTCCTTCTCCACAACAGCCCTACAAAAGCTCTACTTTGCCTGCCAGTAGCACCATTCCACATAGCCCCATCCATTATCCTCCATCACAATGCCTAAACTGGGATTTTGAGAAGATAAAAGTGTATTTGTACTTGGAGAGTCAAATAATTAATTTGCACTTGTGTAGGGAGAAGGTTCAATAATGCCTTTTGCGATGCCCTACCTTTGTTACTGTTTGATGGGTTTCAGCTGCTTCTCTACAGGCAGAGAACAGCCTTCTGGCCTGTTGGTCTCATTGTTTCCCATTCAGTCACCTTTCTGCTATTCAGGGTATCCCCAGAAGAGCAGATAACAGCTCATAGGAGGCACTGATCACCTTATAAATACTCTGAACCAGCCTAGCTTTCTTACAAGTGGATCAGTTTGGCTGCGGGGAAAAAAACTTTGAAAAGCAGAAATGCTGTCAGTAGCAAAGTCATGCTGGTTTGCCTCAATATGTTCATTCAGAAATCAACCATTCTGGTTCCAGTCTAGATCTGCTGGAACTGGAATACTAACTCTTATTGCCTAATGTTCTCTTGTTTTTTCCTTAATATATACAATTTTGTGTTCCCATTCCTCTAACAGGATGTGTTTTTACTTCTTCCAGTCTCCTCTGCCTGCCAGAAAACCACGTCAACCTCTCTGTATTTAGTGTAAAAAGAGATTAAAGAGTGAAAACTGGCTTTGGCCAATATTTTGCCATGATTTGAATTCTCAGAGGTTGCTACTTGACTGTACATTTCCAGAGTATTTCTCCCTGCTTTCCTAGTATATTTTCTCCAGGAAAATGAAGAATAACAGCATTTTCTTTTGGAGTGCCTGCCATCCTGACAACCAAAGAGAAAGAAACCAAAAATGTTTAACTTCTGTTACTAATAGTAATCAATCCGTTCCACTGGGCTCATCACATATTTAAAGCTGAGTATAAGACCAAACAATTCCCAAGGGTAGAAATATGAGTCAGGGTTTACATGGAGAGAACTGATCTCCAGAGGGATCAAGTTGACAGGAAGTGACGATGTATCAGAAGTAAAATTGAATTTAGACTTCTGAGGCTGTGTCATCCAACTGAATTTCAAGAGCACTTTTCCTCTAATAATTAGATAAAAAGTGAGATTGAAGAAAAACTTAACTTCAGTTAGCTTGGAAATATTTTGGCCTGCATTTTGGGGCCAGATTTCAAAAGTAGTATCTTTTTTCTATACGTAGACCTATCAAGTTCAGAATGGTAAATGTCCACGGAGAATGTCAATGGAAGACTGTGATTTTCTGCTGCCTTGTTGTTTTGGGTTTTTCCTCCCCTAAAAATAATTCCAAAGGTTGCCTAAAATGTCTGTTGTTTATATCTCAAGTAGACAACTGTTTGAAACAAGCATACCTATTTCTAGTGAGTTGGAATCACAGTATAACTACAATTTTATTACCATATCTTTTGTTCTCTGGGTTTCTATTTCCAGGGCTTGATCAAAATTAATGTGGTCTCTCTACCCAATGGCATTTATTTTGGTTATAAGATTAGAAATGTAAATTTGCAATAAAAGAAGAAAATAGGAAGCTGTTTTTAATGAATATTTTACACATGACTAATTAACAGAATCCCCTACAGGAATTTGGAAGTAATAAGGAATTGATGGAAAATAAATTAAAAATTAATAAAGGGGTCTCCAAACAACTTTGTTTATGAGCATTACCAGTTGCATTCTTAGTTATGAATATTTCAAGCTGCTTTGCTATTCAGGATGCTTTATTCTTGGTGTGTTCATAATTTTAGAGGTGATTAGACAAAATAAGAAGAACACCACAAAACAAAATGTCTTAAAATGATAAAACCTACCTGGGGAAAACTTGCTAATGTACAAATAATAGCTTAACATCCATTGTTTTTGTCTAATAATATCTGAAGTATGATGTTCCTCTTAATCTTCACCTTCTAAATGGAGGGAACAGAAATGCTAACTAATTTCTTGAGAAAACAAAAAAGAATTCCAAAATATTATCTTAAGACAGGAACAGCAGACATGTGGCTTAACATAATCATTATTAATTGCTATCTGAGCCCAGAGAGGGGCTTTGCTGTATGTGCGGACAGTTGCAGCAATCAGAGCTGGTCCAGCAGCAGCTTGTGGATGGGGGTGCAGCATCAGAGCTGGGATGCCAGGCAGCTATGGGAAAAACCTGCACAAATATACTTTGCTAATGGTAAAAAGCATGGCTACCCCTTACCTATTGTGTTTCCATTTTCTCTACTAAATCTATACATCAAAGTGTATTGCAAGACAATAGGACAAAAAAACCTCTTCCTTTTTTTACAGTATATCTGCATTTATATCTGTAAAGCAGAAATGTTACAGAGGGAGAAAAAACATGAATGCCAGCTGTTCTTATATGTCTGTAATATTTTAGCTTGCTAAATATCTTGGAAATAAAAATGAAGTGATTTAAATTCTGTGATATTGCTTCCTCAGAGTGCTTAAGCTAAGCCATCCAGCACCTTTAGTTGTTGAAGACAGGAGCATAAACCTTAAGAATGGGAAAAAAAAGGAATTAAAGACCATTGAAAAATAAATAAATTCACTTCACTATTAGATGATCTGAGATGATCCAATCAATCTAAGTGTCCTAGGGCCAGAGACAAATTACAGCAAAATTAGAATAAAATAATAAACATTGAGTGAGGGGTTTTTTGTTTTGTTTTGCTTTGTAACTTAAACCAAAATGAAATCATGGCAGATTTTGCACAGCTGATCAGTTCTTTCTCTTTGAATTTTAAGGACAAAAGCATCTTCTTGGGTCATATTCTATCTCTGTCAATGGAATTCCAAAAAAGTGATACAGAAGTTTTTTACGAGAGCTTGAAGATCACTGCCCAGAAAAAAATGATTGGCATAATATTTTTGTGAATTTATCCCCACAGTGGATAAGTGTTAGTAAAAAATCTCTTTGTCATTGTTGTTATAGTAGTAGCAATAATAATAATAATAAAATAAAAAATAGGTTTGTTCATATACAAAAAACTAAAAAGTCAAACACTTTGATGTAGGACATTCTAACTCTTCGCATCAGTGGCGCAGTTTCTGTGTAAAACAGAGCTAAAAGATCTTTCCTAACTAAGTCCCTGTGAAGTGCTTGGGCACATATCAGCCCCAGTTTTCTTTGGATTCCAGGCAGCCATGTCTGCCAGAAGGTGCATGTCACTAGTATTTGATGGCTTTCTTCAAAGGTTGTATTAGACAAGATGTACCTGTCATCTTAGCTTTTCCTCTCTGCCCCAGTAGATAGATGAATAGCAAGAAGATGCTGCTACCTCCTATGACAAAATTACCTTGACAGAAAACATTTTTCAAAAACAGTTATGAAAAAGCAATTGCACCTTCTTTCAATTCACTAATTGCTTTTACACTTTTGTGCCACCTGAGAAGTCTAAGGTAGCTTAAGCCATGAATTTGCATATAGGGTGTGAGCTCCTTCCTTGAATAAGATCTGAAGATCTCTTGAGAATAAAGAAAATGATGACTCCGTCATGGCCAAATACAAAACTTCCCTCAAAGTTCGTAAGAACTCATTACATTTCAGGCATGGCAATTCTCATAATAAAATTACAAGTTTCTGCTCTAATGCATAGAAAGACTAGAACTCCTCCATCACATAGAGGAAGACCATGTATTTCCCTGATCTATAGCACAGACTAATTGCTCAAGCTTTCTAAAATAAAAGAACTTCCCTGTGTCTTTTAGGATGAAGCATACAAAAGTCACAGACATTTTGCAGTAAGATTTGGCGTTAGGCACACTCATATGAAAGCTGGGAAAGCTCTTAAACCTCTGAGTTCCTACCTGAGCATTGTAATCCTCAGAAAACCTGTTAGTATTTTATAACAACACTGTGAACTTCTGAAAAACCAAGGAATTCTCTCCAAGTGTGAAGACACTGGTTAGTCTCTGATGTCTTTTTCCAGTGCCCTCATCTAACAAAGAAGCAACTAAATGAAGGTTCAAACAATTTTCACCATTCTGTAAATGTGATGTGTTTCTTAAAAATAAGTAACTGATTATGATGATTTAGCTATCACTAAAAGCTCTTAAATAAGACCTAAAATATATCCTCATTGTAAAAATAAATTACAATTCCTGAAGTTTATTGATAAAGCCATTTATTAAGGACTTCTAGGCTTATTTTTTCTTTTGAAGATAAGCTCCAAACAACAATTGTTGGATATTAATTATTTTATCCACAGCCTCTAGTTAATTTTTCCCTTTCTTAGACGAAATATATTTTTTGTTTTTTTTTTATTTTTTTCTTTTTAAGGTAGAATATCACCTTGAGTGTTTCTGACTGGTTTGCAAAGACCAAAAACTGGTTGAAATTCAAATATCAATAGCTGCCAGTAAACATTGGCAAGGATTCCAAATATTGGCAAGAACTTTTTATTGAAAGAAATAACACTCTTCTTGTTAGGAATTAATGCCTGTAGCTGCAGTAAGAGCGGAGCCGTGTGGCAGTAGCTCACCAGGAATGTGGTGTAACCATCAGCATTAATATGGCTGCAGTGCTGAAGGAGTCGGCAGGTAGTGAATGAACAGCTGGGAAACAGTTTGATTCACAGATGCTTCAATATTGCTAGAAAGGCCTGTGGTGAAATTCATGGATGTTTTACAAATAACAAACCCATAGCTATTCCAGCTGTGAATAGTCAAGTTGCAAATAATAGTTTGAGGGTCCAGGCCAATTTTCCCCAGAGCTACAACATATTGTAGCAGATCATTATGTGGCTGTGCAATACATTTTCCCCACAAGAGTGGTGGAAGGAAGGAGGTGCAGTCTTTCCTCCCCTCCCTTTAGCACCCCGGACCATTCACAGTTCCCACCACATGGCAGGGAAGTGCCAAATTCGGCTGTGTCTTTACACAGCTGGCTGTC
>JAVSBS010009085.1:141611-158554 GCA_033124195.1 Coracias cyanogaster | reverse complement strand
GAAACATTTTGTTTTGACATTTTTTGAAACTGAAATGTTCCGTTTTGGAAATGCCAAAAGCTTTCACTTTGATATTTTCTAATTGAACCTTTCTGAATTTTTATTTTGAAATTAATTTTTCATTTGAAACAGACTCAAATGAAAATTGGTTAAATAAACAGGAAGAGAGACAGAATATTTTGCTAGGGGTAAAACAAAAGATTTTTTTTTTCTTATCTTAAAGAAAATAAATAAAATTAATATTTTTCACTTTTCAGTATTACTGGAACTACACCTGTTATGTAATTTTTAGTTTCTTGTTAAATCTACTCAGTTATAGTCAGAACCTAAAATAAATACTATGATCCATTCACTTTCACTAGGCTCTATCACTTCAGATAGACCATGATGTTTATCGAGTGAGCAAAATATAGAACCCTCCATATTCTGTTTAAAAAGAAGACAACTGTAGAGAGAGAAAGGAATGTTGTTGTCAGCAGTGTGTGTGTGTGCATGTGTGCATATGTACATGACTGTCCATCCATCGCTCCCTCATAGCTGATTTCCCATTTTCCATCTGTTTAATTTGTGTAAGCAATTAATTAATTTATAAGCAGCCTTTGCCAATATGTTTAGTTAGCAAGTAGCTGTCATGGAAGTATCCTATCTTACTAAAGAAGCCAAGGTAGCCAGGGACTAGTGGGAAGATGACTTTCAGTAGCCAGATGCGATAATAATTTAATGATGTAAATGTTAGTAATTTGTCAGAAATCCTGCTTTACATCATGGGAATAGGACAGGATATTTTATCTACATTCTGCTTACATAGAAGGGATAGTCAGTAGCGTTCTGGTGGGAGCTGCCCACTAGAGAAGGGAAAGGGAATTTATCATTTTGCAAGGCCTGCTCAAAAAAGGCATACTTGGGCAGGCTTTCTGCTGTTTATACTTTTTAGACAAAAGTTCTAGAAACTGTCAATGTCCCTATGAACTATGAGCTGTTTTCTTTGTGTTTTCACAGCAAAAGAGAAATTCCTTCATTGATTCTTTTAAGACCTTTCCTTCTGCTGAACTCTGGTCTCATTTGATATTCCACACTTTCCTATTTCATAGGTACTTTTGGTTCTCTTACAGGAGTAGGTCATTCATGCATGGAGACACTTATTGCCAAATCAGGCTTGAAATGCCACTGCGCTTTTGCTTTTATTAACCGCCTTTACATGATGATCATCATCTTGCTCGCTTTGACTCAGCATTGAGCATTAGCGATCTATGTGCAGCAGATCGCTGCAACTGGTGAAAGACTTGGGCTTTTTCCTCTCCTCCCTGGTAACTGAGGCTTCACTTAGATGGAAACAGAGAAAATATTAACACCTGGAAATGAGGGAAAAACAAACAGAGCATTGTTGAGATGCATTATAACTAAGAGCTTTAGTAAACGCAACATCAGTGCAATTAGGGTGTAATCCAAAGCCCATTAAAGTTATTGGGAATCAGTCCATTGACTTAAATAGACTTTGGATCAGGCCCATACTGCATATCAGAAGGCACTGTTTTCTGAGGGAGATTGCATTCTGAAGTGTGAATAACACTGCTGCACACAGCTTTGCTGTTAGAAATTCCAGTTCTGTCACATTTTCTGTTGCTGGCATCCTCTTTTCATCAACATTTGTCTTGTAGCAGGTTGTGGTTATTATGTTAAATCCAAAGTGCTTTTTGAAAAAACATCATCATCATCTGGGCAGATCTGTTGAACAGTTCTATAACATGGTGGGCATGGCCACAGCTGACACAGCACAGTAATAAAAAGACACCCTGAAAACAAGTCATTTTAACATCCTATCAATTTTATCAAATTTTTAAATGTTTTGTAATTTTAATGAAAACAGGCCCTGTAAGCAGAAAAAGAAAAGGGGTCAGTTGCTCAGAATGCCTGAATATTTTTTATAAGCCCAGTGCTAAATAACGATGCATTTCTCTCCATGATGCTGTCAAGAGAGTCAAGGTGGCAGAAAGTATTCTAATCAACAATAACAACTTTGTCCCTAAATTCATCACTGGTAGAGATTGCCAGCCCAGCTAATTAGAGTCATGACAGGACAGAATATTGCCATTGCCCAATTTAGGATAAAAGCAAAGGGACCGTGCTAAGGGAGCCGATGGTAAACACAATCCCTTCACCAATGTCTAGCACACACCAGGGCGATGGGTTTCTTCTTCTGTTTCCAGATGTTTAAACTATCTTGTAGGAATTATGCCCTGTATCTACAGTTACATTCATCATCACCTATGGGTAGGGGACCTGTGCAGAATGATCATGCCCAGGAGATTCTCAAGACAGCCCTCTCTCGTGCCAAGGAACTTTGCTTTCTGCTGTATACCTCTATGGCTAATCCTACTTTGAACATGGGAGTCATTGCAGGAAAGAAAATACAAGTTTAGATGGACCAGAGGAAAGGATTTTTTGAGGTCTTTCTATGTTCCCAGCTGAGTCGCAGGATGATTTCTCCTCACTAGGCGCACTTCCAGAACATTTTCAGAGTTTATAGGAGAGGTGACATACAGGTAAGAGAGTGATGCTTACTGTATGCCTAACCAGGGACTAGGGGATGAATGGAAAAACATTCATGAATGAGAAGCCAAGAAGCAAGTAATTTAGCTACTTAGCTTGACATAGGAGGCTGAGAAAATACACTCTGCTCTGAATTGTTCAATCTAACAGGCAAGCAAAAGTGGTGGCTCTCTGGGGTTGAAGAAGGCAGTGGAAGAGCCCGTTAGGATAACCAAAAGGATATTGGTGCAGCTCACAAGAAGAAAACATTCTCTGGTGTGGGAGGTGGTACAAAGCCTTGAACAAATTATCCCTGATATTTCAGGGCCTATATGAGATGACGTTAATATTGCCAGCTAATTTTCATTGTTGTGTTTTGTCAATAGTAGCTTTCAAACAGATTTACAAAGTCTGTGTCAATATCTGACATACAGACAAAGCAAACAGTATGTGAACTATACTTGAAGACCTAGACACTCTTTGAACAAGCTAGGAAGACAGGAAGAAACAATGGTGAACAGATGATGCATTTCTTTTTCACCTATTTATGATACAATTCAAGATAAGGATTAGATTAATTCATAAAAGCAGGAGAATATTCCTTTACCAGATTCTGTGACCAAACTATTAACTCTTGCATATGATAATTTAAAATACCCCCAAATCCATGGAAATACTGTTCCTGAAAGCATGAAGTTTTGCTGCTGGTAAGAAGTAATAAAATATGGGAAGCCACAATGTAGAGCGTTTGCTATTCGTGTTATAAATATGCATCCTCCTTCACTCAGCAGAGGAGATAAATTTAAATTCTCAGTTCTTCAATCCAGCTGCATCATTTGGAATTAATTTCCCTGAAGAAAAAGCAAGGGATCAAACAAGGTTGATCTCTGTTACAGTCACTGAATAAAATTGAACTTGATGCCAAATATTAATAATCCCTGGGCATAGCCAATGGTAGCAACAGCAAATTTCTGACTTAAGGCAAAATGTGTTAACTCTTATAAAAAGTCTTCGATTAAGTTTATGATCTGACTTGCCAGTGAAGCATCTAACACAATTATATTCTAATAAACTCACATGTCAGAAACAGGCCATCTTTTCTTTTACCAGATTATTTTGTCATGACAACCAGTGTCTGTCAAGGAAGAAGATAACTAAGAGTTTGCACTTCCATAGCTACTTTCTTCTGAAGATACCAGAATTACTTACAAACATTACTTCATTTATTCAAATGGATATGAAGAATGGATAATTACAAGCTGAAACGAAACTGTCCCTGGTATGAAACCTGGAAACAACCCACTAAAATGTAATCAAACGGGAAGATTATTCTTCAGTGGAAACAGCAATAGCACTTAGAAGAGATGTAGTTTGGACATACTTATTTTTATGCAAAGTAGTCAAGACCTCAATTTCACATCTTACATTAACATTCACATTCAATAGCTTATTACTCCAAATACTTTCCTATATCTTTAATTTAATGATAACCAAATACTAAAATGATTCTTACTGACTAACCAGTACCACTTCCTACAGCATATTTCTTTACACATTTAGAAGGTCAGATAGGATTACAGTAGAATGTGGCATGACAAAGTGTTATCATATTGTGAAGGAAATAGAATCAAATTAACAGAAATTTAGTTTTAAATACAAGTGTCCACAATAAGTTTTTGAAGTGATTTAGCTCCACTATTTTAATGGCTAATTCAGATTAATTTTCTGGTAGTCATATAGATAAACCTTATCCAATAGTCGTCGATTGATAGTCTTCTCCCTTCTGAGAAAGAGTTTCAATGACAATTCAGAAAGAGGGAAAGGTGTTCATCATAAATGTGACATGTGAAAAAAAGTTTGTTTATTGTAAAGCTTTGGAAAGAACTGCTTTTTGTTATTGATAAAAACAACAACAAAAGAAATCAGAAGTTCTTATTTTACTGGCCAAACCCATATTTTTACAAGCAGAAAAGTAAAATAAATCACTAGAGAGTTGTTTCTATTGAAATAGCATTTCTTATTCTGAATTTTGTTTTTTATTTTGAGAGACTTTTTTTCCCTACAGAGCACTGCTTTGTTTTATTTAAGTTGGAGAGAAATTATACAGGTTTCTTAGAATTCTGTTCTTTGAACACAGAAAATGGTTTTGCCAAATATTTGGGTTGAATCTGTAACTTTGAAAGAATAAAGTGTCAGCCAAAAAAAAAACAGTGTGCAGCTCCAGGTTGTGAAAGAAATGCCCATAAGAATGAGCAAGGCTTCCATCTGTTACCTGCTTTATCTATTAATTGCATAATTTAACTAGGAATCGACAAGAGGATTACATCCAGATTACTTTAAACCAGTACTAAGTTCAACAGTCATGGGCAATATGGAAGAAAGTAGATGAATTATCAAAGCTTCTTGAACTCTGAATAAAAACAAAAGCAGGAACTAAATGTATCAACATGCAAAGCTTTGAAGTATGGTCAAGCCAGAGAACGATCATTTTGCAATTTTAAACATTTTTTATTTCCATGAAGGGCAACTTTCATCTTCTACTTTATCCATTCTGAAGCAAGCTGTTTGTATCATGGTATCAGGAGTTGCCCTTTTATAAAGGAAATTTTATCTGTCAGATATTAGTGGAATATTAGTATGTACTCACATTCTCACACCACATGCGTACTGGCATTCACCAAATGATTTTGTGAAGCATATATTTTCAGCCATGCTTAAACAGATCAAAACAAACTCAGATTGTATCTATTCTATGTAGAACAGAAATTTATTTTAATGTTACTTTGAAATACATACACCACTTCTTCACACTGCTTCCTTTGGATTACCTGCAAGCTCCATCTCCTCTCTAGAAAAATCAACAAATACAGAATATTGCTACCCAAAAGCATATGGTTCATAAAATGTTGTGTCTGATGCACATAGGTATCATATATTGAACAGTCGAATTGGCCATTGGTAAATCCTTTCATTCAACTGTGCTTTGCTATTAACATCTTTGAGATTTCGGTCTTCCTAGCATTCTGCTTTTATTATTAAGAGACACTAATCTCCAAAAAGACATGGTAAAGGGCCTAAAGATGGAAGTGGAGGAAAAGACAAACCAGGCAGCTTTCATTTGCTATTCACCAGCATTTCTACTTAAGAGGTCTTTGCTGTGTTTCAAAAAAGCAGTACTCTTGTGTGAACATGTAAAAAGATAACTTCACTTTCCTGTTTCTTGAAATGTTTTCCTAAGGCAGATGAAGGAAAGCAGTAAAGACAGAAATATAATTGTTTTCAATAAAAGTAGCCAATTTCACCTTTCAGGTCAGGTGTTATAGTGTGATAATGCCATTTAGATGCAGAGTCATTTGTAAAGCAACAAGCATTTTTATAGCCTGAGGAACAGTAGTCCAGCTCCTTAGCTGGCATAAATCAGCACAGTTTCACTGAAGCAAATGGAGCAACTCTGATTAACATAAGTGGAAGACATGGTCCTTTATTTCTCAGAACCATATTTCATAATATCCCGAAGACATGTTTTGAAATAAATAAATAATTGATTCAGGGCATGTGTTATTCACCTGGCAAACTTGGCTTGCTTTGTTAAACTAACACTCAAGCATACCCCTTACGGTAGGCAGGCACAGTTAGCTCACAATTTCACAGCCATACCGACCAATCTTCAGTTTGAATCAAGAATATTATAGAAATAATTTTCCCATTGGAGATCTCTACCATGGAAGAAAATCAAATTGATACTTAAGACAAGAGTTTCTTCTGAAGAAATTGGCCATTAGATTGTCATCTCATACTTGCAGAGAGCATGAGACTCAAAATCCTACTGTAATTAGCGTTTGATGAAGATGGAACACCCAAATCAGGGCAAAAGCAAAGGAAAATAGAAGAGTAGTGGTGTAAATAAAACTGGTTTACACTGGTTATTGTGCGCTCTAATTTAACAATATGAGAATTTTCCACCCTAAACACAAGGAAATACGTGGAAGCCCTAGGCAATTCCCCTCAGGCCCACCTGTGTCCCATACTTTAAATTAAGGAAAATACATTGGTTTAAATTTTACAACAATTTTGGCCTCAAGCAAACCACACATTTTCCCCAACGCAAATCAGCTGCATTTAATTCCCTAGACAGCTGGCATGAACACAGCCTCTCCACAGGACACCTGAATTACAAAATTAGCACATTCAGAACTCTAAATCACATTCCATTACATTAAGCCCTAAGGTCTAACATTACGAAGAGCGAGAATAAATTGCAGAATTCCTCCTGAATTAACCCTCTTAGCACACTCTCAGAGTTAAATTGCCCTTTCCTCCCCTTTAAAGAGACATGGAAACTTAAACCCTCCCTCCTGCCCTATCTCATCTATTTCTCTTCTTGCAAAGTGACATAGTTTATGGGATATAAATTGAATGTCTTGTCAGAAACTCACATTTGTAGGTTAGCCTATCACAAGCTGTTTTGACTCACTTAGAAAGTTTGCAGGTTAATATTTATACCTAGTCCTTCAGACAACCCTGAGCCTTCTCTTCAGCAGCCCACTTTATTGCAGTGTAATAGCAGACCTGGCGAAAACAAACATGTACCAATTGTTTTTTCTTGTGTGCAAGCCACTGCCACCAAAGCAGTAATTCCTGGGAGAAGTGATGCAAGGTTGCGAGATGGTTTTGCTTACAGCTATACGATGCTGACTGGATCTGATTAACGCAAATTTGCCAATTCTTGCTGTGTTATAACTGTTACTTTCTGTTGCAGTTGGTATGAATTTTGATGTTTGATATTGCACAATTAAAGATCTGTGTTTTACAAACTCAGCTTTTAAGCCAATAGATGCAGATGACTAAAAAGACAACGAAACTGTAACAGCAGGCCTTCAAGAAGGAAGAATAGGATCAGAAAAAATGACAGCTGTGTGCTTTTGAACAAGCAAATTATTGTATTTGAAAGAGGACAGTTTTTTCCAGTTTAACAGATTCTTCTTAACATTTATTTCTGAATATCAATGTAATGCTAAGATACCTCAAACAGGTATAAAATGTGTCTATTTGTTCTACATATGCCTTAACAAACTGCTGATGTGTGGAGTTTGGTGCTTTCCCCTGCACACCCCACAGCAGCTACTGGGCACTTGTATGTGTCTGTGGCAGCAAAGTCGCCTTCAAGGGCCTGGCATGTTCACACGTTTGAACATGCCTTGAGCTGAAAGTATAATCAAGATTCAATGGTATTTGCAGGGAAGTGTTGTTATTTGTCCGTTCCTTACTTCCAATGACCTCATTTTGCTGTGTGATAAGAAAAGGACCAAGACGAATTATTACTGGCCCACCAAGTACACGTTGCTTGAAATTAACACACATCAAATATTAGCAACATCTGCACAGAAATGCCTTTCTGCTCTTGAATCTGTTTCTCTTCCATTTTTATTATACTGAATTTCATTCATACTGTAGTGACTGTCACACAGAAGATAATTTTTTCATGGTGACATTCATTATTTATCTACCTGAGATGACTTGTGTTCTGCTAACCCCAGCCAATGCTGTCTCTGCTCCAAAGCAAGATAAAGCTATGCACTGCTATTGCCCTCTTTTAACTTCTTTAATCACTTAAACCAATTATTTCTGAGGAGTTTTTGGCTATGTATACATGCAGTGCATCTTTTCCTCATTTCTTGTTATAGATATTAAATTACTATTACATGGGATTCCAGAAATCCATGACAGCTATGGCAATGGGTGTTGTACCTTACAGAAAGTTTCAGTGCTTGGAGAATAAGTAACGGCCCAACATTTATCACCAAAGCCTTTCTGGAACCATCTTTGCAAAATGTATTTTATAAGCAAATAACCTATGTAGTCTAAATTCTGTTTTAAATAGTAGATATAAAGCTTGTGATAAACAGACTGAAACAAATTGGTTATGCTAAGAAAAAGCCCTGGCAGCTAAGCTGGGAATTTTGATCTTTTGTAGGATTGGCAATGAAATTGCAATAGTTAGTGGGGTAATGTGTTTATAGATGTCTGCTTTGAAGAACCAACTCTGGTGTGAAGGCAGCCTGGTCTGGAGAGACACCTGCTTAGGCTGAGTTATGGCTACCTTTTATGATGCAGGGGGACTGCCAGGACCCTTGTCTTGCACTGGGTCAAGAATGTGAGACATCAAGCTCCAGAAATCAAAGTTTCCTGAGAGACAGACATTTGCAGGTAGGTAGCAGGTGGACAGAGGTCCACTGTATGCCAAAAGCAGATGGAACAGGCTGTATAGACATGGCTATTTCGATACCAGCACTCAGCACCCAGGTAAAGAAGAGGACAGCCACGAACAGCCATAAAGGTTTACATATCTCACATACCTCAGGAAAAGTAGAAGATGGCTGTTTCTACACTGTTTGCTGGGCATGCCACATGGTAGGATCAGAATGGATATTTCTTTGCTTGAAGGTTTTCCTTTGCCTTTTGAAGTAGCGTTTATGGCTGAGCCCCACATCTACTTTTCCCTGTTAAGGGAACCAGATTAATTTATTCTGGTTTATGTCACATTGCAAGCAAGAGGTAGGTAATGCATATGTAAACTTTGTATGAGGAAGTTGAAAAAGAAGACATCATCTCCAATATTAAGAAATCATATTGTAGCAGAGGAGAATAAAAAAAAATAAAATGTGGTGGAATAGTTTCTGGAGGAACGTAGTCAACTCCCTATCACCAGTGACGTTTAAGGAAAATAGCTACTGGGTATTAGATTTTCAAATAGAGGAATTAAACCATGTTGTTATTTGGACAATGTTTTTTGCAGTGAGAACTAAAGACTTATAATAATTAGTGAAAACAGATTTAGTTTAAATATGTGCATTGCTGGGTATTCCAAGAAAGGATTCATAGAACTTAATGGAAAATAATAACAACCAAAGAGAACAATTTGCAATAAGTGGAACAAATAGAAAATAATGAAAGCACACTGGATTCAGTCTAATCTACTGAAACCAAACTCTTAGCTGAGTACATGATAATAGAAATAATTAAAATTACTGATTGTATGGGGGACAGGAAAATGGCAATGAAGAATACTGAGCTGAAGGAAGGGAGAAACAGACGTTTTTGCCAATATTATATGTGTTAGACTTAGGAATAGTACAAAATGGCAGTATACTGAATATAAATAAAATATCTATTGTAAGCAGTGTTTCCAGTTTTTTTCCATGCCTTTTGCTGTCCTGCTAGTCAATTTAGCAAGAAATTTATTGTTGGGCATTTTTTTTTGCCTTCTCTGTCACAGTGCATCAATTATACTTCACACTGTACAGTGACGCTGGTTTGCCACATTGTTTTATGTCATATTCTGTTATTATTTATAAACAAAGTCCTATAAAAGCCTATAAAATGTATTTTAGAGGAAAAACAACCTTAAAATATCTAACAGTAAGTTATTGTTCATGGTGAATTTTAATGTCCTATATTAGTCACTGTTAAGGACAATGTTAGGTTATAGAATTCCATCGTCTTTTCCCTACACTCTGCACAGATTCAATAAGTGTATCTTCAAAGTCCATGGTGTGTAGCAGCTCATGCTCAAGAAGTCAGCAGTGACAGAGAATTGAGATGCACTGCCTTTTTGCATTCTTTATCAGCCTTGCCTGGGAGAAGGAATATTTTTTACTGTGGTCCAGTAGCAGTGAAAACACAATTGAGAATTCAGTAAGCATCTAACTAATGTTATTTATGAAAAAAATAATTCAAAGAATGTCTACAAGAGGACAGTGTTCAGTAGGAAGACTAAGGGTCAAAAAGCTTGCATTGTGTAAGTGATTCTGCCATGTACTACTGTTCCACTCATACAGTCTCTGTGTTAGGTTCTGACATCTAGATGAGTATGGGGGAAATTACTCTGAAGATACATATTGTGACAGATCGTTATTGCCATCAGGATATGACTTAGATAGGAACACTGCAAACCAACACTTTTGTCAGCTGAAACATATTTACCCCTGCAAGCAGACTTTGTGATCCACCTCTTATTCTTCTACTGTTTGGAGGGAAAAGTACTGTCTTACTTCTAAAATACAATCAAACAAGCTATTAGTAAAAATTTTACCTAATCTGTGCCTCTTTACTCTGGGAGAAGCATGGGTGAATTAATTTATCAGAGTATAGATCATGGTTTTCTGAGAACAGCATTTACATGGAAAAGTGTTAGCAGAAAAAGCTTCCTCATTCCAGTGTAGAAATTCCATCCACTGTAATTTGAAAAGCTCCAGGAATGCCCCTTTCTCTCCAGAGAGACATAAACTTGCCTGCGCTGTGATCTTAACTAGTATTTAATTTCATAACACATAGATCCCTACCATTAACAAATATCAGCAGAGCTATGAAGATAATTGATGGACTGGGGCATCTGCTATATGAAAAGACACTGAGAGCTGGGACTGTTCAGCCTGGAGAAGAGATGGCTCAGGTGGGCCTGACCAATGTGTATAAATACCTGATGGGAGGCAGTAAACATATTCAAAATCTAACTGACCATGCCCTGAGCAACCTGGTCTACCTGACCCTGCTTTGGGCAGGTGTTTGCACTAGATGATCTCCAGTGGTACCTGCCCACCTCAACTATTCTATGATCCAGAGGCCAGAAATTTCCGAGGTGAAAAAATTAGATTTATTGCAGCTTTAAACTTTTCTGATGCTTGATGATCTTTATCCTGATCAGGTCCTCAAGTTAATAATGAGAGACTAAGACAGCACACATTAATATTCTTTTCTTAGAGATAATAGCATCTCCTAAAAGAACAGATTTATCAAATACTATTTGGCAATATCAACGACCTTCAGTGAAAAGACGCACGAAATCTGAATGAAGGTGATGAATTTTGCTGATGATACATAAATAAATCTATTGTCTTTTTAATATTAAAGCAGGAAAAAATCCACATTGATCCATTCTTCCTTTGCCAGAGAGCTCGTAAGCTATCTTGAGGGAATCACTCACAGATTTGCTGTGATC
Organism: Coracias cyanogaster; assembly: GCA_033124195.1. Lineage (NCBI taxonomy): Eukaryota > Metazoa > Chordata > Aves > Coraciiformes > Coraciidae > Coracias > Coracias cyanogaster. The sequence continues at coordinate 147,027 of JAVSBS010009085.1, read as the reverse complement.
TGTTCAGAGACGTAGGATGGAAAGTATCTTCTTCATTCCCACAAGGCAAGAAAGGATGGAGTGAGACTGAACGACAACATGTCAAAATCCCACAAAATTTGCTATAACAAGAACAGGAGAAAACTGAACAGTCTGAAACCTGACACCATAATGTGTCAGCTTCTATGGAATGTGTTACAGACTCAGCTTGCAGAAAGCTGTGTATCCTATTATTTTAAAATACAGCAACGGTAGCAGCAAGGCTAATTCATCACATTCACATAAGGCATCAAAAGAGAGCAATGGTGCTGGGAAAATGATTATGTTGGTCTAGAGTATTCAGAAAACACCTGGTTATTGGTGCAGTGGCCATGCTGTGTGCAAGACTATACAGATTCCCTGGCCAGAACAGATATAAGAGGTCCTTTCTTTGGGAACATGACCTTGGGCAGTACCTAGTTGCATCAGGTGGAATCAAGATCTGCACATAAAACAGTTTGGTTTGCTCTGTTTTTGCAAAATAATCCAAGGTCCTCAGATAAGGCTGCTGTACTTGCATAAGCTGAGCATCAGTGTGACAATATTCTTCAATGTGGAATTGAAGTTTGACCCTCACTGCCTCCTTTGTACTGTGCCATCAGCACCAAGAACATGAAGAGCTATTTTAACAGGATAGCAGGAGATTTATTTGATGTATACTGTTCCATGTTGTCCATAGTCACTGGGAACATTGCAGGGTGGGCCTGAAAGAAAGGCTTTGGGTATCTGCAGAGTGAATTGCCCTGCTATAGCACAGCAGGCTCGGAAGGATCTCTCCCATGCAGCATATTTTAAAAGATCCCTTAACTTACCAATGTGTTTCAGGGATCATCTTCACTTGAAGCAAGGATCTCAGAGAAAGTCAGCACGAAGCATATTTTTTCCTTCTTTGACTATGTACTTCAAACATTATGGCTAGAACATTTTCATCCATTTGCATGAGCTTTCTATGCAGTTACTGTACAAGATAATTAATGGACAGTACTAATTTTATTGTTGGAAAACCTAGAGTACCCCAGATGTCTGAAGAGGTCGTATACATCATTTGATAACATGTTCAGATGAAGTAATATTTTTTCTTATTTTGTAAAGGTAAACCAGAACGAAGCCTTCATGACTGTTGTTTAATACAATGTACAATTATGCCTAATCCACAGAAAACTCTGGAAATAGCTAGTGTTAAAAATCTCCACCTCCTCTGCTAAACTTTGAGAAAGGAGCCCTGCTCTTTCTTTTTCAACACGAGTCCCATAAGACTACTGGGTAAAGCAGTTCAACAAGAAGGATGTAATATGCAGGATGTTCAATATAACTACATTGTTCCTACATTGTTGCTTTTTACTGGCACAGCTTCACACATTTTTTATTATGAGAGATGCTCTTTCCTTGGCAAAGCAACACAAATTCATTACACCAACATCACAAGATTTCAATGAATTGAACCATCTTTGCATGACTCAAAGCTCTTACTCAGAGATAGGGAAGATTGAAGAGATAAAGCAAGGGAAAACTTTCTTTAAATACAGGAAACTAACTGCAAAAAAAATGGAATTAGGAAGAAACTGGAAATGTATATTTTCTGTGGTGTATTGTCTTATTTTGGAAAGAGTCAGAATTCCCTTGTGGGTTTGTCTCTGACCCCTTCAAATTATTTTGATGTATACTTGTATGCTTAAAATTATTTCTCCTCCCTTTTATTGTGTTATCATATTAATGGATTCATGTGTCACTTTCTATTTTCATTACAATTTCTGTCAGGAACATAAAAAACCACAAATGTCTTAGTAATTTGTAAACTACCACAGTGTACTCTCTTTGGCCTGACCTTGTCATTATTGTGTAACTTAATTGGCCAACTATTCCACTTCTTTTCCTTTTCATAGCCTTATTATAGTGGAAAATGAGAAAAGACTTGTCATTGACCAGTCAATCAAAAACACACACCATTTAGAGATGAAAATAACAACCTCTCAATTAATTTAATAGAATTAACACTCATTATGATAAAAGTCTCCTGAGAAAGAGATTGAGATCAGGACTAATAAGCAGACTTCTAGGCATTCCTTTGACAAAGCCTGTAATAAAATTAGGAAACGGAACAGTTCAATTCAATCACAAAATTGCAGTTCCATCGTTTCCCCTCAGACTAGAAGGTATTTAAGAGACCTCCATTTTTCTCTGTGCAAAGTTAGAGTCAGACTACATCTCATTTTGCCAGTTCTGTTGGCTAAAGTGTAGATCTGGATGTAATTTAAAAACACGTCTTTCCCAAGATACTCGATGACATTTTCACATTTTGGACTACCTCTGATGGGAAGCATAATCATTTCAAAATTACATCATTATTTCCTGCAATGGTTTTAGTTTTCCTCACACAGTTTCTGTCTTCAAATAGAATCATTTTAAACATGCCATGGAAAGGAAAAGTAAAGGATTTTTTTTTTCATCATTACCCATAGGGTTCACAACAAGTTACTTCATGCTTTATCACAACAGTAATAATAATATAAAAGAAATATAATAAGTAATAGGTATGACAGAAACCTGTGCTGCAAAATTGGCCATAAATCAGTGAGGTCTGGGGAGGAGGAAGTCACTAGGGAAGTCTCCTTTATTATTACTATGGGAAAATCACTCTAGTCATTTAGTGCCTGATTTAAGGTAACACATGCTCCAAAATGAAAAGTTGTTCAAGACATAAGCTTTTTATTTCTGTGAAAGGGAGTTATCACAAAAGATAACAAAAGATCACAAAAAAATACAGTCAGATACAGTTATGAATATTTGTTGTTCCAGTATTCTGGACAAGTCTTTAAGACGAAATGTTCTGCCTCATTGTATAAACATTACATCTCTAATTTAAAATTAATGGTTAAAATTGATTAAACATTGTTATCATTCAGTTAACTTTTCCCGCAGTAATATTTATCAAGACAGCTTTCCCTCCCGCCTTATAAAAAACTCCATCCAGAGATCCTTCTCAAGGTGTTCACCAACACTTCACCTACCTTTCACTGTCTACCTCTGCAGAAAGCCAGGAGCAAGAAAGAGAAAATGGATGCAGTTTTGAAAGAAGTCAGCTGACTGTGCTGACACCAGATTAGAGGACCAGGACAGGAAAACAGTGATCAAGTAGAAATTACCTTTCTTCCCCTTCCTTTTTATTTCGAGTCAAATAGCACAGATTTGAAATGAGAGCGTGGCCTTTGGAAAATAAGCACCTAAACCTTTCTGTCATACACTACAGTAGTTCAGGATGGTTAGGTTGCACATTATTCTTTTTCTCACTCGAACAAATCAATTTACTGCTTGACAAATAAGCACATAATGCAAAATGCCAACTTACAGATTGGTATCATTAAAGAGAGCATGCTTTTATTGGCGAGGGACCATATTTTGCCTACATTGCAGATCTCAGGGCAGAAAGCTTTGTTTATACAGGATATGTGACCTATTACATCTGGCATACTACAAAGAAACTACAGATATGTTCAAATAGGACTCAAATGAAAGTGTAAGTATTCAGATTATTACGCCCATAGCAGAAACAAACCATTCTGATTCTTTGCAGGCATCTCAGAATTGGGAATTGATTTGTTATAATAGATGCATAACAGAAAAATTGAAAAACATTTTACATAGAAAGTGATTTTAATACCTTGAAATGCAAAAGTGTCCAGCGCTTTTTGTCTAGAAGTTGTAAATAATCAGCCAATTTTCATTTTGGTGCTGAGGACACATTAAAAAAAATTGAAATCCTGTTGATGAAACTTATTAAGGTTGCATTCCAGAAATCTAACAATAATTTAATAGGAAGACAGGGAAAATCTGCCTTTAATATAGAAGCTCTATAGCTGTTTTGAAGATTGCAATCAAAGTCTGGGACGAGGAGGATTAAGTTAAGCTGTGTCTTGAGTGTTGTCTCTTCTGTTATATTGGCATAGTATGGTTCTAATATAGCAAAGGCGGTCTACATTTAAATTATTCATGCTCTTTTTCATTAGAAAACCAAAAAGTCAATTTAAAAACTTGGTAAAATTTTTATGAAAGCTAGAACCCTACAATAACTTTGAGTCTGCATTCCAAGGTAAAAACTTTTTCCTTATCATTCTTTTTCTCAATAAAAGCAAATTTTAAAATTTTCATCTTTCAAGAGTGATGACGCCCTGTAAACAAACATAAGTATGCATAGCAGTGTTCCAGGTTGGACTCACTCAAATCACTGTCATGCCGCAAGCTACCCTGACACAATCAGAAGGGAAAATGGAGTTAGTTAGATGGGTTTACAGGATGATGTCTGCAAAAGTGACAGATGTTTGTGCTCTAGCGACATTATGTTTTATTATAGAACAATTTCTTCTAATAGCTTTTACATTTATGTTCGATGTGTTGCAAATTCACCTCCATACCTTAAAAAAAAAAACCTAACCAGAAATGTTTACAAATTGGTTCCTCCCCTCCCCCAAATAAAAGCATTATTTTTCAATACAAAGTAATTTGGGCAGCTGGTGAACTGTGGAGCTCACCAATCTACGAGTTCTCAAACACACACAAACTGTGTCTTCATGGTTCAAGGAAGAACCAACATTATGCCCGAAAGGATTATCAATCACCAACTGCACAATATCATCTGTTGTAAATCGGGAGCCTGATTAATAACAGTGATTCAAGCATGGCCCTTTAAAATTGTGATCTTTATTGGCTAACTCGACTGGTGACTTTCTCTGTTCATGTTGTTTGCACTGAATTTGTGCTGCTTTCAGTTATTGATACTGTATATTACTGTTACAATTGTTTTCCACATTATATAAAGTCAATAGTGAAGTGTCAGGTGAAGCAGGTAAATTTTTCATTGGTTGTGGATAAGACCTGTTGCCCTACTTTTGATTTTCTTTCTCATTCATCAGCAATTGTACTGCACCTCTGTGTTCTTCTCTTGTCATTGTGGGAATATACAGAAAACAAGGGAAATATACAAACCTGCTGGATAAAGAGCCTTTGAAGTTGTTTACCTTTTTAGAATTCTGTATTTTTCCTAAAATATTGAATTAATATTTTTGGAGGAGTTTTGTTTTTTAAAAAGAATAGTTTCAGAAAGCTTGGTCTCCATATTAGCATAAATGTATCAATTATTTTTAACCTGACTCCAATTACATTGAACTTTGTATGTTTTTCAAGTGGTAAACTCAACCTATGGCTGAAGAAAGGGACTTCAGTTTTCTATCCCTCCATCACCCACATTTTGGGAGCTCTTTGGAAAGGAATAGGTCCAACTTGACATGTTTGAGGGCTTTTCGTTTGTTTTTGGTTTTTTGTTGTTGTTGTTTTGGTTTTTTTTACCTGGTAAATTCTGTTTTTAAATACTTCATCCTATTTCCTTAGTCTAGTCTTGGAAGGG